>JADRCD010214364.1:0-40262 GCA_019843815.1 Montemys delectorum | reverse complement strand
CCACCACCACCACCACCACCACCACCGCCACCGCTCGGCCTCATACAGCTCTTTTTCTAATGGTATTTTATTGTAACAGGGAAAAATCTTAGTAGGAACCAAAGATGGTGAAATAATTGAAGTTGGAGAAAAAAGCGCTGCTTCAAACATCCTGATTGATGGACACATGGAGGGGGAGATCTGGGGCCTAGCCACACACCCCTCCAAGGACATGTTCATCTCAGCCAGCAATGACGGCACAGCAAGGATCTGGGACCTGGCTGACAAGGTAAGGCGTCTACTGCCAGGCTCATAGCAGGAGGAACAGAGAGGGCCTCTGTCAAGCCAGAGATGGGGGTAGGTTGGTTCAGCATTAAGTTAGAAAGCCTACTAATAAAAGTCCCTCACACATCCCATCTGCCCTTTCGGCCGTTCATCTGTCTAGATAGACTTGTATTATGAAGGGGTCTCTTATGGCCAGGCTGGCCTTGAGCTCAATAGGAAATAAAGGAAGACATGGAAACTTCTGACTCTTCTTGCCTCTTCTTCTCCAGCACTGGTAATGCAAGGGCTTCATACATGTTAGGCAAGCACTCTACTGAGCCCCAGATGATAATTCTGGAATAATAAAGCTGAGAATTACTAGCTTTTTATGAAAGGACAAGGGGAGAGGGAGAGGGATACAAATGTTTGAGAATGTAAGATGTTCCCATCGATCCCAGGAAGGTTGGGAAAGCAACTTTAAAGCTCATCTGGGGTGAAAATGTAAAATATCAAGAAAAAGGTCACTCAACCTTATCCAGCACAAAATAAACACCAAATTCTGTTTCAAAATGGCTAGGAAATGTTTGGGTCACATTTTTAGTGTAACAGTCAAAGAACAGCCATGCAAACACATGCATGTGTTACAGTTTAGTTCTAAAGCTATTACTTTTACTAAAAACAGCTTCTACTCACAGAAAACCCACTGTATAATGGATGTTTCTTGTATGCTATTGTTAATACTTAACAAAAATCTTCCAGCAGCACTGCTATCAGTATCCTTTCTGTTCTGGTAATGGCAGAACAGCACGTGTACACACGTACCCAACTAGAGAGTGAGAGTCCAGTCAAGATCTGGCTAGGATGCTGAAGTTCACATTCTTTTCCTTTAGCAAGAGGCTGGCAAAGCCTAAGGCTTGTGTCTGGCCAGCTGCCTGTTTCAATAGGTGAAGCTGCATTTGTTACCTACTGTCCACAATTGGCATGACAAAGCTGGTAATTAGAACACAGATCCTACAGTGCTCAATGTAAAGTTATGACAAGTAACAGGCAGTGCTTACAGAACCCTGTCCTAAAAGGTGCTATATCCCCCAAGTAGCTCTACTATGAGATGGCATCGGTGGCCTTCAGTGGCAGCAGCTGAAGTAGTCTGCTTTCCCTGTCCTGATAACTTCCCCTAGAGATCAGCCCAGGTGGTGAGGGCTTACATGATTCTGTGTCTTCATGTAGAAACTGTTAAACAAGGTGAACCTGGGCCACGCGGCCAGGTGTGCAGCCTATAGCCCTGATGGGGAGATGGTGGCCATTGGCATGAAGAATGGAGAGTTCGTCATCTTGCTGGTGAACAGCCTGAAAGTTTGGGGGAAAAAACGAGACCGGAAATCTGCCATCCAAGATATCAGGTACCAAAAAAAAAAAAAAGATACCAAGTACATAGAGAGTGGTCTGAGCCAGAAGGGTAAGCGCTCCTTACCTGGGTCCTTCTGGTGATGGTGGGGAGACAGAGCTGGGGGGAACTGAGTTGAAAGGCTTGCTTCCACAGCCAGCTAATCAAGGGTACCTCCCACACACTCTTTTTAGATATGATGATAAAAATACTTGTAATTCTACCAAAGACTGCAGAACACCACTTTTTCCTGTGGAATTAGATTCAGAAAAATTGTTTAATTTCGTAGAACCTAGGGAGAAGCTACGCATAAGTCTTTGGGCTTGGGACAGAGCTAGCCCATCTTTATGTGTCCAGGTCTGCCTCCTCATGAACCTTGCTTGTGATTTCCCCCTCTAGAATCAGCCCAGACAACAGATTCTTAGCTGTGGGTTCTTCTGAGCACACAGTTGACTTCTATGACCTTACTCAGGGCACAAGTCTGAACCGCATTGGCTACTGCAAAGACATCCCAAGCTTTGTCATTCAGATGGACTTTTCTGCAGACAGCAAATACATTCAGGTATGTTCCTGGTTAACTTGTCTCAGGGGCAACCAAGAAAAAACATTGCTTCCACGGTAAGTGCTTACTGTGTCCTGGGCACCATGCTAAGTCACCCATCACAGGCAACTTCCAAGGACTGTCCCTATTTTATAAATGTAGAGACAGAGGCTTGGATAATTAAGAAAGTAATAGTGTGTGTGTGTGTGTGTGTGTGTGTGTGTGTGTACCCATCTTTTAGTAAGAAACAAAAACAAAACATGAATACCAGGGAGCATATCCCTAGTCCCCTTTAGCCTACTTTCACCAGTTCATCATCAAAATTTCCTAATTTCTGGCTGAGGAGATGGCACAGCAGGTAACAGTGCCTGCTGCTAACCAAGTTCAACCCCTCCCCCCTCACCCACATGATGGAAGGAGAGACCTGATTCCTACAATTTGTCCCCTGGCAAGCACCACAGCAGACATTTTGCATGCATGTACACACCCGCACCTGTGGACTAATATAACATTTTTAGAAAGCTTCCGAATGTCTAGTTCTTTAGGGCTGTATTAAGCTTGCTATTACTTATTCTCCAAATTCTGTTGGGCAGTATGGCTGCTGCATACCAGAGTGGGCTGGCAAGCTCACAACTGGGTCTTAGCACAGCAGAGTGGCAAGATCAAGGGGTCCTATGTTTGGGACTTATGGCTAAAAACAAAAGTTACTTCAGCATTCAGCGTCTGTGAGCCTGGAAAGAGGTGTGCTTATATTCATTTTTCAAATGTATCAAACAAAGCATCAGCTGAGCAGGCTTTTGGATGCAGTATATTCATTTCTTCTGGAGCTTATCACACTTCCCTGAAGAAGGCAAGGGCTGAGACATGCCATGCTTGTGTGGGGAAAAGGCAAAGTGTAGCATGTCAGGCAGCCTCTGAGGAGACGCTCAACTTAGACCTGCCTCCTTTCTGAAAAAGCATTCTTTAGGCTGCTGTGTAGGAGGAAGTTAACAAAGGGGCAGGATTTCTGTTTCAAGCCATCTGCATTGAAACCCTGGGGTGGGAAAGATGTAGGCTCTTTCCATGAACTCAAGGAAAACCCCGGTGATGTAGGTGGAGACATCATCACCATGGGGAAAGGACCTAAGATGTAAGGTGCTGGCAAATGTCCTTTAATGTGAAAACAGTGGCCAATTTCTTTTAGGGGACTCCAAGAGGACGCTTGACATGTACACTGTCCCTTGTGGTGAGGGTAGAGATGGACTTTAGCATGGGCTGTTGTGTGTGTATGTTGGCAGGGGTTGGGGAAGTAGAAGACACCCTGCCTATGAATTTTTAGCATGGGCTATGGGGGAGATGGGTAGGAGACACCCACCCCATGAAATTTAGCATGGGCTGTGGGGAAAGGGACTGTTCACTGGCTTTGTAGCCAGGAGCTGAATTTGGGTTTAAAGAAAAGCGTAACTGGGGCAGAGTTAGTGTTGGGGAAGACAGCCAAGACAGTCTGTGGGACTGAAGAAGCAGATGGACTCAGTTCCTCTCCTCTTGCAGGTGTCAACAGGAGCCTATAAGCGCCAAGTACATGAGGTTCCCCTGGGGAAGCAAGTAACTGAAGCCATGGTGGTGGAGAAGATCACTTGGGCTTCCTGGACAAGGTAAATGAAGAGAACTCTTCTTGAGGAAGAGGCCCCAGCTCTGCCTCTGGGTTTGTGATGGCCAGGATAGGAAGAGCTGAGATGAAACTGTCTTTTCTCAGCGGGGGAGGATGCAAAGCTGCTGGACTTGATGTGATCAGTGCTTTCTTTTTGTTTAATCATTCACACCAACCACATTCAGAAAGTTCAAATGTTTTGCCAAGCCCAGCAATAATGAAGCTTCTATCTGAAAATAGGAGCTTTTAATCTGAAAATAGGAGGTACAGGAACTCTGTCCTTGCCAACATACATATTCAGTAGAACTATAAGGAAGGAAAAAAAAAATCAAAGTTTCCTTTCTGGAATATAGGGGAGGGAGCTGGGGAAGGGCAATGCCTGGTGGTGAAAATGCAGAGCAGGATTGAACTGAGTACAGGGTCCCCAATGAAGGAGTTAGAGAAAGGATCTATGGAGCTGAAGGGTTTGCAGCCCCTTAGGACGAACAACAATATGAACTAACTAGTACCCTCAGAGCTCCCAGGGACCCAACCACCAACCAAGGAGTACACATGATGGGACTGATTGTTCTGGCAGCACGCGTATAGTAGAGGATTGCAAATTCGATCATCAATAGGAGGAGAGGACCTCGGCCTTGTGAAGGTTTTGTGTCCCAGTGTAGGGGAATGCCAAGGCCAATAAGTGGGAGAGGGTGGGGTGGCAGGCATGGGGAGGGGGAAGGCAAAAGGGGTTTGTTCTTGTTGTTTTTGTGTGTTTGTTTTTTGGAGGGGAAACTGGGAGAGGAGAAATTTACATGTAAATAAAGAAAATATCTAAAAAAATAAAATAAAATAAATTCATTTTG
Organism: Montemys delectorum; assembly: GCA_019843815.1. Classification (NCBI taxonomy): domain Eukaryota; kingdom Metazoa; phylum Chordata; class Mammalia; order Rodentia; family Muridae; genus Montemys; species Montemys delectorum. The sequence goes on along the minus strand of JADRCD010214364.1, from coordinate 35,619 downwards.
AACAGCTAAAAAAAAAACAAAAGAAAATGCAGAGCAGGGCGTGGCTGTTTCATGAGAGGAGTCACATGACCAAACCACATACAATTCCTATCTACTTCTTAACCTAGGAGGGGACAACAACCCTAGGAAATTGTGTCCCATCTTCCTAACACCTTTTTCTCTTGGAACAGTGTTCTCGGAGATGAAGTCATTGGAATATGGCCACGAAATGCAGACAAGGCTGATGTCAACTGTGCATGTGTGACCCATGCTGGCTTGAACATTGTCACAGGGGATGACTTTGGGCTGGTGAAGCTCTTTGATTTTCCATGCACAGAAAAATTCGTGAGTCTTCCCGAGTAACCCCTGAGCTGTCTCCAGGCCATACTCCTATACAGTCATATAGACGACCATCAGTTATCATGGATCCAGCCCTGTGGGGCTTTGGCTTGCCTGTGTGGATGGAGAAATGGCCACAAAGTTGGGGAAGAAATCAGGCAGGGAAATCAGTTAAAGTGTAGCTGACAGATGCACCTGGAAATTGCAGTTCTTACTGCTGAGACTTGAGCCTGGGTATCAGGGGAGAGAAGTCTGCAGCCTTAAGAGGAAGGGGAACTGCAAAGCCACAGCCACGGCAGGCATCCTCATCAAGGCCTCGCAGACAGAGCAGTGGAGGTTTCTGGGAGTGGGGCAGCTAGTGGATCGATAACTCAACAAGTTACTAGAATCAACATGTGCTCAGCTGCTGTGTTTGCTTTTCCTCACAGGCCAAGCATAAACGTTACTTTGGTCACTCTGCTCATGTGACGAACATTCGTTTCTCTTACGATGACAAGTATGTGGTCAGCACCGGAGGAGACGACTGCAGGTTGTACCGGATTAATTTGGTTGGCTCCTCAGGCTGGTTCTGCTTAGTTGGGGTGTACTGTGGGCCAGGCTCTGCCAGGGACACAGGAAGGGTCTAATACAACAAAAACAACAAAAAGGAAATTTCACGAGTTTTTAGGAGAAAAACAAAAACTTCCTAGTATATTCTGTTGTTGGGGTTCTCAACAAATTGACAGGCCTGTGTCCCCTCTCGGGCTATCCTGGGATCGGCTGGGCTCAGGTCATATGAAAGCTATTCTGAACACTGCTGGGGTGAAGGGCAAAAGGGGAAGAAATCTGGAATGACTAACTTCAGTAGAAACACTCACTGAGAATCAGGTTAAATCAACCTTCATCCATGTGTCCTTGAGGATTGCCAGCCTAGTTTAATGATGGTAATAACATCTTATTAAGTTCAAAGATGCTAATAACACTGAGCCTTTAGTGACACTAAGAAACAATGAGGACGAATGAGTTGCCATAAGGAACGGGAGATGCTGAGGTTTGGGCCAGTCCATAGCCCAAGCCCAATGAGCTATTTGGACAAAGAGCCAAGGCAGGTTACTGGGCATGAAGCATGGTTTGGAAGCCACTGTTCTAGAAGGAAGGAACCCTTCCAACCTGACCCAGGTCTGCAGCCTCCTTCTAAGGTAGGAGAGGGCTTCCTAGCATATGGAGAGGACAGGAGCAGGTTGTTCTATAATGCAATTTCAACATATTTAACGGTTTTATTACATTACCAAATATTGGTTTTGTTTAATAAAAACTCAGGGAAAAAGACTAGCTGAAAAAGAAAAACAGGACTAGCAAGCCTGATGACCTGAGTGGAGAGAATCCAACCTGAAAATTGAGTTTGCACATGTACATATACATGTACAGGTACAAAATTAATTTTGAACCATTAAAAATAAATGTTTATGTTTTTAGTGGTCTGAGCCAAGTTATAAGAGAGGCACCTATAAAGAACACACTGCGCTGTGATGGCCTGCCAGTTGAGCCACCTCCAGCTCACTATGCTAGCCATTTCGGGATTACTGCTTGGGGTAGTACTTACACCAGTCCTTTTGGAATAATGAACACTCATTCAAAACAGTACCAGCCAAAAAGAACAAGCTGGAAAGAAGAGACGTAAATGAACTGACCAGCCCGGTGCAGGAAATACAAGGTGACTTCTGTTTACAACAAGACTTAAAAGTAACTTAGAAATGTAAGGCCTGAGGACATGGTATATAACATGTAAAAAAGGCTTCATTCAAACACACTGATAAACCCTCTTCAATAGTAACAGGACAGACAGTGTGAAGTTGGGCTGCCAAAATTCCCCAGTGACTTCATTCTGCACAAATGCTCAAAGCAGCAAAAGGAGTCTAAGGAGACACACATCAAAGAACTCTAAAAAAAAAAGAACAGTAAACCCGACATGGTGGCTCACATCTATAATCCTTAGACTACATAGTAAAACCCTGTCCCAAAAAAACAACCTTTTAAAAAAAAAAAAAGCAAAAATGGTGAGTGGGAAGGGAGGTAGACTACAGTGGGTACCATTGGGTTTACTTTTCAATCTGGAGCACTGGGCAGCATTGTAGTATCTGACCACAAGTAAAAATGTCTTGTTTGCCTTTCAGCGTATTTGTGTGGCGATGTCTGTAAACACTGGAACCTTGTGCACTATGGCTGCTTCCCCGAGCTACTCACCGGCAGGGCAGGGGCACCTCCTCGATGCCAACTGCTGTGGGACACACAAGCCCTGAATACTAGTGATGTTGTAGGACTCTCACAATCTGAACTTTGCAAGTTAGTGATGCTAAAAAGGAAGGTAAACTCCTACAATACTAAGACCGTCTGCTTCTGTTCTGGAGACTAAAGCCTATACTTATAACTACACTAATGACAAAATTGGGATGATGTAACCCACAGATAAAATTTACATCCTCAATTACCCTAACCAATATGTAGCTTTTAATTTGCATTAAGACTTTTACAAAGGTGTTTTGCTATTCTGTTTCTATGTATTTCAAGAATGTTCATTGGACACAATGTAAGTTGGAAGCACTTAAGTGCAGAAATACCGTTTGCCACATTTAGCTTTCAAAACCAAATGAGCCATGTATAAACAAGTTTAAAAATGTTAATTTTTTAAAGTTTCATTTGCAGTTTTATATCCATTAAGTGCCTTCGAAGTTCCCAGTTGTGTGGGTTGCTCCCTCACCCCCCACATCGTCTCCTTCCTTCACATGGTGCTAAATTTTCAAAACCGAGGAGGGCTATGGGATTAGCAGATTCATCACTATGTCCTGCTCTGGGAAAGCAGTTATAAGGTGAGCAGCAAAGAGTCCAATTCCACAGGAAGTAGCATGGATTTTATGTTAGTGTCAGATCCTCAATGTAACCTATCATCCCTCAAATAAAACAGCTTCTACAACTCATAAAGAGGGGAAAGCTCCAATGTAATGAGTGAGCTAATCTGTCTCGCTATTTAATTTACACCCCCCTTGGGTAGGGCTAGCTTGGCTCCATTCATTTCAGATGATTAATGCAGGGTAAATTCAGATTTTTAAAAACCTCTTGAGGGCTGGAGAGATGATTCAGCAGTTAAGGGCACCTACTGCTCTTCCGGAGTTCAATTCCCAGCAACCACATGGTGGCTCACAACCACCTGTAATGGGATCCAATGCTCTCCTCTGGTATGGCTAAAGATAGCTACAATGTACTCATGCACATAAAATAAATAAATCTTAACAACAACAAAAAAACCCTTTTGAACATATTCCCTACTATAAGGAGTATTTGAGTTTCTCCAGTCAGTTGTAGGACTGAATGGGACTTGAAGACTATTAGCCAAAAGGCCCTCACTCAGTTCTGTTACACTCACTGGAAGAAGGCTGGTGGGAGATGGAGTCCTTCCAGTCTGTGCACTAAAATTCTAGACCTTGAGTTCCTAACTATCTGAAGTTGCCAATTTAGAGAAAGGCTGAAATGAGCATTTTCAGTTAAAGAATAGATTATTAACATTTACCACAGAAGTGCTTCAGCATTCTAAAAGAATTAGATTACACATTAAGCTATTTTATACGCGAGTTTATTAATGCCTTACATTAACCCACTAGCAGGTTGCTGGGTCCTCAGTTGAGCCCTATGCAGCCCTGACTCTGTTTTCTGTATCTGGCTATGCTGAGTGGTACTGTGTCTGCCTATCTTGTCCTACTGACTTTTCATTCAGACAGATCTTACATTAACCATGTGGATGAACAACTGACTAATCAATGATTTATGTACGTATATATTTGAAGAGCAATAGTGTCTGTTATAAAGACTTTGAAAGTCTTATTTGTAAAATTTATATGGTGTAATTTTATGTATATTCATAAATCTTGCACTGTATTCTGTTAAAATATTGGTGCATGAGTTTATTTTCAAAGTATAAAATTAAAACCTTTTGTTATGGGTCAAATAAATCTCACTCTGTAAATATATCCTGTGTTCTTAAGCTGTTTCATGAACTACAACCTTTCTAAAAGCATGTTACCAGTGTCCACTCTCTAAGCCTACCACCACGTTTTTGCTGGGCATTCATGAAACTAGAACACTAAACACAAACGTAAGTCTATAAGCTTTATTGATACTTTGCTTTTACAGTTCACAATGCATTCCACAGATAATTCAATACGGCTTAAACCACAATGGTGTAAGTCTTCATTTTATGATTTCTTGCATAACAATGTTTGGTAACTGCAAACATTTGGAAGCATTAAATTCAGTCCATTGAATCAGAGTCTGTGACAAAATTAACTATACATACAGTAAGTCTTTGAAATGACATTTATGTTGGAGTTCTGTTTTCTTGAAAACAGGTGGTAGCGCTCCTACAAATACATTCTCTTCCTAGTTTATGTGCTTGGGACTACACTGTAAAACCCATGACTCAGAGGTCAAGCACTGTGGGGCAGCTGCAAGGTTAAAGATCTAAGCTTTGTGAAACACTATATATAGATTATGTCTATATTTACTTATATTGGCAATATAACAGTAAATTCACAATACACCTAGAACATACCATAAAGACAGATTTTTCCACTCTGCTTTAGTAGTATGCTCACCTAAACATTTCATTTCAGAAAAATCTGCATCAATTTTACACTGACCAAACATGGTACACTGTGAAAAGGGTTTTTCCCTCCCCTAGATCTACCTTCTTTGCAACTTTCCAAATACAGTCAGACTACCTGCAACAGAATATAATACACAGCTTTCCCAGCGTCCTTTATTCACCAGTGCCTCATCGGGGAAAACAGGTATGACTACAATGAGATCCATACACAGCAGCTTACAATACTTAAGGTGATAAACACAGGAAGTCAAGACAGGTAATTTTTCCTTAAACAGTGCACTGCTAAAAATAAAGAGCTGAAACCGCACGGCCACCAAGGGCTTATCCCTGACCCTCCCACCCCCACAATCAAGTGAGTGCCCCCTTTAAAGATGAACGTCTACTGTTTGGGGCCTTTTCATTCTGCTTTGCGCTTCAATCCAGGGATTTTTGCTTGGATTCTACAAATGAAAAGAAAAATGTCAAATTTTTTGTTTGTTTTGTTTCCCACTTCTTTAAAAAACGCTATGCTGTATATTAGAGAATTGTAAAGCTACCAAAATATAAACTAATTTTTCCACCTTTGCCTAATGTTTTAAAAAAGCATTATAAAGAGCGAATGCTGGCCTTGGAAGGCCACTGCAGGATCGTGGCCTCACCCTGGGTAAGAAGGCTGCAGGACATACTTACTTGGCCATGGCATCCTTAACACTCTTGTTTGCAAGCCCTAGATAATGATCTATCTGCGCCTGAGAAAGAGATAAGAGCATTACAAAATTAACATTGCCAAAGAATATCAACTACATACCAACAAATTAAAGCCTTAAGACCAGCTCTTTATAAATCCTTTATAATAAGAGCGAGCTCTATGCGCTGCAGTCTCCACAGTTAAGAAATTACCTGATGCCGTTCATAAATAACAGGAACACTGAAGAGTGAGATCAGAGCTGAAAAAGTAAACACACAGCTTTAAAAATAAATTAAAAGAAAAAAAAAAGACTGGTACCATTCTAGGAGTGAACATCGAACTATCAAGCCCACAGTAATCAAGGTAACCAGGCTGTGCTCTTAAAGCCTATACAAATGCTCAACGTTCTCCTACATGTGCTGAGGAACCATGCTTAGCTTCAAATCATATCCCAGAAACTTTATAAAATACAGCTACCCCAATTTAAACTCAGGATTGCACCATCAGGTACTCCAGCTGTTAGCTGCAGTAGTCTTTAGGACCTATCATAGCATTTCAATAAAACAGTATTAGTATCAGCTACTTAAAGACCTCTGAAGCTCACATTTATCTTTTTTCTTACAATGAAGATATTCTCTACAAAAATGTCTTGAAGTGCTTTTCAATCTTTTTGTAGACTTACCTAAAATCAGTAGTGTCAAACCATTGAACAAGGCACCAACGTAAGTAAACACCCACATCAACACTGCAAACTGTAATCAAACAAGAGCCCATGATAAGCAAAATTAAACTTTCTCCCGGAAAGGATACATTTAAATGTCAGTCTAACAGGCGCAGACCTTGAAAACCAAGTAAAGTCAGTCTTTGTTGTCTTACTTCAGAAACCTAACTTGACCAAAAATGAGACTTGATTCACTTTCCTTAGAAGGCATGATAGAGCAGAACTGCTTTCTCTCAGAACAGAGAGCATGGGAAGCACACACTGCCCCTCTAGCTCTAGTCACAGCCTAGCTTTTCAACAAGGGGAGAAAAGAAAGCACCATGAAATTAACTAACATGCTAAGGATGCTAGAAAAATACACAAACTGAGTAATTCAGACATCAAAATAGCAGTTATGTGATAGGCAATGGAGCAAAGAGTTTCAGGTATGAAAAGTATTTCACTGCTCAGTGTGTGTGACACAAGGGTTACAATTAACCCAGGGAGGACACCTCAAACTTCTATACTATTATTTAATGTACTTGATGTACACATTAATCAGTGTAATTGATCACTATTCCTTTAACTGGCATTATTTACCAAATATTAGGTGCTGGACATGACAAACGCTTCCTTTTAACTTTGTCTATTCATAACCACAGCACATAGAAACTGAAGCCAGAAAGCTTTACTAAGTTGCCTGGTGTCCAACTACAGCAATATAGGTTTCACTGTGTCCTCCAGGGCCCAGAGAGTATGATAAATTAAAAGTGTACTTTAATAATTTGGCTCATCTTGAGATTTAAAACAAAACAAAACAAAACAAAACAAAACAGCAAATGTGATAAAGAAAGCAATGTAGTAAAGAAAGGCTCTACTTCTAAAACAATGGTGTTTCATTTTGAGAACTAATATATGTGAAATATGAGTAATGCATTATATATGTGTAATATAATATATATTATACAATATATAATACACACACACACACACACACACTCTTGAATAGTTTGACAAGTTGATTTCTAAAGCTTGTGATATCATACAGCTCACTGACATGTTCAAGAGAAGCACAAAGCTAGTCTAAATTGTATTCAACATTCAGTCAGCACTTTCGGTAACCACAAAAAAGCTGGGCCCCTTCAGGGGCAGAGTTCTATATTAATACATTAATAATAATATATTTATACATATGTACTCTTTCCTGTCTTCTCCTTAGACTTCATGGTGCAAATGGAGTGCACCCAGAGACATTTCCTGTGCACTTTAACTGCCTGCTTTCCTTCACTCCTGCAGGTAATAAATCCTTTTCCCCTTTTTCAAAGAAGAGAACTCCCGCACTGCTACACTTTCTAATGCAAAGCTGCTCCGTATCTGGCAACTGCTGTGGCCTACTTTAGGAGGTGACAAACACAGTGCCATGATACCGCATCTCTGGTGACCTTAAATTATGTGCATGAGTGTTTTGCTTCCATGTATGCTTAGTGCCCATGGAGGGTGTTGGAACTGGAGTTAGTTGTTAGCTGCCACAGGGGTCCTAGGAATTGAATTCAGATCCTCTGCAAGAGCTCTTAACCACTGAGCCATCTTTTCAACCTCTGGTGATTATTTAGATAGAAGTAACAACAGTGCTGAAGAGTAAAGCTAGTAAGCTCCTCCACTAACTATAGCTAGAATGGAAAATTTTCCACAAAACCACATAATAAACATTTTAGGGTTAATGCCCCCCCCCCCAGGGTCTCTCATATTATTTTTTTGTTTATTTATTGCTATTTTGCAACTTTTAAAAAATGAAAGCCACCATTCTTAGATCCCAGGCTGTGATTTTTTTTCTACCAACTAGTTTCAATTGAAAAGTAAATGAACTTAGAAACAAGAACAGTCTCTCTGACAATGGCTTGGGAAGAGAGAGTGAAAGGTAAGTGTGAACGTCCCCCTTTGTCAAGGCAGAAGCAGAACCTCAAGGAGAGGACCAGCTTCCCTCTATTAGGCTGGGAGCCCAGAGACCACACGCAAGCAAGTTTAGGACAGCAATTGAGGGCAGAGTAGACACAGCCAAGGGCTAGGCCAGAGAAAAGGTAGGCCGAGTCCAGGACCAACCCCTTCTAAGTGAGATCAACACAAAGGAGGGGCTGAGGATTTCACAGATAAGACATCTCCACAACAAAGACTGAGAGCAGGAAGCCACTCTCACCAAAAGAGAGTCCTCTGAGCTCCAGGGCTTGGCTAGGTGTGGTGGTAAACTTCTAATTCCAGCCTTGAAAGATCATGCATATACACAAAAACACAAGATTGAAGGAGTCTTTTCTTGGCAACTTTGAGAGCTATAACTGTCCCTTGAGAAGACAACACATGTTCTTCAGAATGCTTAATTTTTCCTTGAGCACATTTTATTATTTTATTTTTTAAGATTTAAAGATTTATCTGCGTGTGCGTGTCACATGTATGCAGGTGCCCATAGAGCCCAAAAGAGGCACTGTGGAGCTGCAGTTCCAGGCAGCTGTGACCCATTCAATATGGGTGCTAGAAGCCCATACTCAGGAGCTCTGGAAGAGGAACAAGCTTTACTACTCCTCTCTGGTCATTTTGCCTTAATTTTAATACTATACTTCCTATCATCTCACCCTGAAAACTTTTTCTTCATCAAAGTCACAAATCAAGGTTATGCCTGGGTGTAAATCTCCAAAAAGAACTTCTCATCTATGGCCAGTGTCTGAAGAGAATAAGCTTGTCTGTCATGTTCTCTACTGACAGGATTGAGACTGCAAGATGTCAAGGGTATAAAAATGTAATAAACATTGGAAGAGGGCAAGGCCAATGTCTTGTTTACCTTTTCCCTGAGAGTATAAAGGAATAAAGTTTGAATATGCCTTATTAAAAACTCTAGGGCTTCATTTGGTGAAAGAGACATAGTTAAGGAAAATGGAGAGAGGCACACAATAGAATTTAAGATACTTTGGCAATTTTGGCTACTTAAAAAATGTTAAAACAATGAAAATTATTTAACCTTTTCTAGAAACGTTAACCCATTTTATAGCATTCCCTTGACTATTTCTACATTTTTCTTCATTTTTTTCCTAAGTCAAAGAAACATATCAGAAAACATACATATTGAGATGTATATGTTAACACAGCAGCATTAAGAGCCTTTTAAAGTTCTTTTGCATCAGCTATTTTTAGAGTGCAGGACCCTTTGCCCAGACAGATTTAAGATTGTATCCTGAGGGACTGGCGAGATGGCTCAGCAAGTAAGTGCACTATCTGCTCTTCCGAAGGTCCTGAGTTCGGATCCCAGCAACCACATTGTGGCTCACAACCACCCGTAATAAGATCTGACGCCCTCATCTGGTGCGTCTGAAGACAGCTACAGTGAATGACGCCAGAGCGAGCAGGCCAGCAGAGGTCCTGAGTCCAGTTCCCAGCAGCCACACACATGATGGCTCACAGACATCTGTACAGCTACAGTGTACTCATACATATAAAATAAATAAAATAAATCTTTAAAAAAAAAATTGTATCCTGAGGCTCTGTGCCTCACTAGGTAAGCACAGTAGCCTGGTAGCTGGAGTGATACCCTCCACCTCCTCACAATCTACAGTAGTCAGAAGAGCTGACCCCAGGGTCATAAGAGCGGGAGTGCTGGCCGTGCTCCTCACCAGTTATAACACTGGGTGAGCTAGCTGGGATAGTGCTGAAGAGCTTGTCGACCAGCCAACTGACCAGCTCAGACACTACCCAGGCCTAGGACTAGGGTTCTGAGTTGGCCCACTCCAAAATTTACCTCATCAATGACCTGATGGAGTACTTGACAGGGCTGATCCTGCAGATCCAAAGCTGCAATGAGCATTTGCAAGTAAAGATATGTAGGGACAAAACGGTATACTGTGGGCATGTTATGGTTTCTACAATGAGATGTTTTCTATGCTTTGTTTTTTTGTTTTTGTTTTTTTAATTTTATTTTGTAAGGGAGTTTGCAAGGAGGTTTGCGAGGCCAGAGGGCAGATACTAAGAGGCAGGGAAATCAGTGGAACTGGGTATATGATGTGAACAAAGAATCAATAAAAAGAAAAAAAAAATCATATCCTAAAACATAATTGCATTATCAGGCAACTTCAGCTAGAACAATTTTTCACTGAAATCACAGGTCTACTATCATATAAAGTACCACCCAAAGCTTGCTATAAGCACACATAAGAATCCACTAAAATTGCCCAGTCTTAGTCCCTACTAAATGAAATTTTTGGATTTGATGTTTCAAAGGGCAGGATCCCATCTTTTTGGAGATGACAGTGTCAATCTGGCTTCAAGTGGTTCCTGGTCTCAGCCTCCTAAAAATCCAAGAACATGTCCCCTCCATACACAAACACATATAGGGTGAGGGGGAGGATTCATGTGCCCATTCCTGGCTTACAAGATAGGAACTTTCCATTAAAGCTTCAAGCTTCTCTCTAGGGGTGCTAAAGATGACCCCAACAGGTATGATATATTTAAAAAGAGAGAAAAAAACTGGAGGTAGGGACAAACAGAGTTTTATAGCTAATGCCATAACTTTCTAAAACGGTCATCCTCCATTCAATGTTCTCAAATAAACTAAATCAGAACTTCAGGGAATGGAAACTCCAGATCCTTCACTTTCCCAGATAAATTTATATAAAATATACCTCCTCACTTGAGTCCAATGTGCAGCCATGTCTGAAAACTGCTTTTTAGAACAAGAGTCCTCACCAAAGATCCTTACACAGATTAATCACAAAAAACTTAACTAATCTTTAGCCAAGTAAGAAACATCTCTGTCACAGCAGCAGGTGATACATACCTGTACCCAATCTGTGGTGCTCAGAGCCAGCCTGGGCAAAGCTGCAGCAGTGTCAGACCCAATGACCCAACGTTTTCTTGGTTTGTTGTTTGGTTTTGCTGGGGTTTTTTAGTTTTTCAAGACAGGGTTTCTCTGTACATCTCTGACTGTCCTGGAACTCACCCTAACTCAGAGATCTACTTTGCTCTGCCTATACCACTACCATCCATCTCAAGACCCAATGTTTTAAAAGTGAATAAATAGGCCTAAAATGTTGACAGTATTGAATGTCTACGCTACATTCTCAATGGATCAAGAATTATTTCAACAGTGACTAATTTGGCCCATAAAGTGGGAAAATGGATTATTGATTATTTTACAGATACTTGAAATCTTGTCTAGGATTAAAAAAAAAATCTTAAATTTTATTTCAGAGGAGCAAAACAAAGGAACCTAGCAGACAGGAAAGTTAGAAAGAAACTCATAACAACATATCCTATTTTCAATTGCCCAAGTCAACTACCAGGAATAAATAAACCAGGTACATTCATGTGGTCAGTACATCTCAGGTGCTGACTGGAGAGACCTGGAATTTGATATTTCTTTGATGACAACTAAAAGAAACTCTTCCTTCATTCTGGGGGGAAAGGAAGAAAGGGAATTTAAAGGGAGTGGGACATGGGGAAAGGGTGTTGTCAAGTGTTTGTAAGAGTGACTCAAATATTGATAAAGGTTTCAAATGTAAGTGATAATGTGACCTAGAATCTACCATTCTATAAACTGAGGACCTAAGAGAGCTGATAATGTATTAGATAAACTGTTTGTGAGATAATGTATTAGATAAACTGTTTGCGAATGTTTCTTTAAAAACTGTTTTGTCAAAGCTACAGTTTGTCTATTATAAAATGTCAATTTGTTTTCTAGAAATTAAAATGTTTCCATTTTATTAACTAGAAATCAAAGCAATTCTAGTCAAAAGCTCATAGCACCTTTAAAAAAAAAAATTCAAATTAGGAGTCCATTCCCCAAAGGAACACCATTTGCTTTTCCATAGAAACAAAAACAATGACAGATAAAAACAACCATACATATAAAGTTAACCTGCAAGAACTCTCTTTAGAAAGGCAATACTATCTGGAAAACTTGACTCAGACTCTTGAGTGCTACAATATATTTTTATTTATTTTATTTGCGACAAGGTCTTACTATATAGCCCTGGGTGGCCTGGACCAAGGCTTTGACTTAGCCTTGACCTCACAGAAAGCCCCCCACCCCCGACTTTGCTTTCTGAGTGGTGAAATTAAAGGCATGTGTCACCATGTCTGGTCCATAACCACTTGAAGACTGCTTACTTTTTTGTTGAATTTTAAGACAATATCCTGGACTCAGAAACAGCTGGAGTCTGTGACAAACAGCTGGAGTCTGTGATACCCATATACAGTAACATGCCGAAAGTAGTCTCATGTGGTGGAGCCCCATCCACCAGGAAGACCCTCCCTCCATGTAGAGTGTGCACCCGAAGGATGAAGTGTTTATCATCTGTCACCTTTAAAGGAAGAGCAGACACTCTGTCTTACTCTTCTGCCAAAGCAGATCCTGAGACCCACTCGGGCTCACTCTGCATGCTGGCACGATGCAGCATGAACTTACATCTGAAGAGGTAATCAACCCACTTTTCTTGAGCTTTGGGTTTTTAAACCTACCATCAAAAACATAATTGTTTTTCTCAATTTCTCTTTCTTAAAGTATTCCCTTAAGGAGAAAAGTGTCAAGCTATAGTTCACACAAAGCCACTGATATTTCATTTCATCTTCATGATTTATTTGAATAAAGAAAAATAGAATTTTATACTGCCAATCTTTCTAGTATATGTAAGTGAAAAGTAAAATAAACTTACCTTCAGGGAATCAACTAAATCATCAACTAAGAAAAGGCGCCTCAGTTCTTTTACTGTGCTGTTCACATGACCAAGAGCAGAATTACTGTATTTCTGAACCAATTCCTCTGATACAGCAACTTCAGATTCCAAATATGCCCTTAAAAATAAAAGAGTCATCAACTGACACTGATTCTCACATGTCAATCAGCAATCATAGATCTATAAAAGGAAAGATTAATAGTGTGTAACAATCTACTATAAATATAAAGGCCTACTCTTATTGTAAAAACCCAAAGTAGGCTGGCTGTGGTGGCTCATGTTTATAACCCCAGCACATGAGAGGCTAAGACAGAAGGATTGTTACTAGTTTAAAACCAACTTTGGCTACAGAAACACCTCAAACAAAATAAAACAAAGCCAAAATTCCCAAGCTAATAGCAGCATGCTTTAAAGGCATTTTAAATTTTAACTGCTATCATTTTCTTAGTAATTTAAGTTTGCAAACTTAATCCTCTAACGTTGCTTTCTCATTTAAAATAAATGTTAATCATGAGGACTTAATGAGTAAAATGTTTAACACCACTTTGCCTCCAGATCACTCAGAAAATTATTTTCTGAGTCTTATTAGGGTCTGTTACCAAAGATCCTACTCATTTCCATATTCTCTTTATGGAAAATGTCAAAAATGTTAAAACTAGCATGTAAAAATAGCTGCTTAAAGTATTGGCAATACCAATAAAGGGTAATATTTACTCTCTATTTTCATGCTCTCATGTATGCTATAGTGTGTGGGAAGTGTTAAATTTAACAAGATAATAATTTGGGGGATGATCACTTGATTATTTCAAAGATGAGATTCAACATACCTAAACTAATCCTATTTCCTCACACAGTGTCCTCTGAGACAACCCTATCTCATACTCCTATCTTTGCAGTATGTCCCAAGTATGTCTCCTGATCACTCTTGTTAAGTATCTGTTATTATTTGCACACTGAGATACTCTATCAGTGTGCAAGCCTGTTTTCTCTTCATCAATGCCAGATTAGCCTAGCTGAGCTTCCTAAAATAGCAGAGTAGGTTGAGCTCAGGTGGGCATTAGAAGACTGGCTATTTTCTAGCTAAATAAGCTTGCAAAAAAAGCATTTCAATTCTCTGGGTTAAGTTTCCAACTCTATAAATTAGATAAAGAATCATGTATTACTCTGATTCTAACAGAGAGCATACCTAATTTTGGTCACCTTTCCAGTGCCCCCTATGTTAAAGCTAGAAATAAGTTATGAGTCATTTTAAAACACTGTTTAACCATAATGCCTTGGTCGTCATGCTGTTTTCCTACAGCCAAGGTCACTTCTTCCTGTGGTAACAACTTATACCATGAACTAGCCTCACCTCAGACCCCACCCAAGACCCCACCCAAGACCCCACCCAAGACCCCACCCAAGACCCGTCAGATCCAAGTCCTAAGATCCCAGTGTAATCCACCACTCTTTTATACTCGAAAACAATGTTTTCTTCCACATTATATGTACTACATCCAGCTCTGAATGCAGACAGCATAGTTTTCCCACTTAAGCACAGACTATTTAGAATATTTTTTCTTTTCTTTTTCTTTTCTTTCTTTCTTTTTTTTTTTTGGTTTTTCGAGATAGGGTTTCTCTGTATATCCCTGGTTGTCCTGGAACTCACTCTGTAGACCAGGCTGGCCTTGAACTCAGAAATCCACCTGTCTCTGCCTCCCAAGTGCTGGGATTAAAGGCATGTGCCACCACTGCCTGGCAGAAGATACTGGTATACCAATGTTATTCATCAATATCAAATTAAAACATCCAAAGTTTCCAATCAACCTTTAAACCCGCAGTAAGTTACTTATGCAATTTTTTAATGTGTGTTATGTGGGCCCATGTGAAGCCTATTATTTTTGGCAAAGCTGGACAGTAAATTCCCAGGATCCACTTGTTTCTGACTTCCAACATTTGGGTTATAAACATCCATAGCAGTGAACAGTTTTATGTGATACTCTGGCCCTCCTGTATCTACAACAACAAGTCTTACCCACAAAGCCATCTTCTGAGCCCTGTCTATACAATTCTTAGAGAGAGAGAAAAAAAAAAAACCTGGCTTGTTCTTTGAGAACATCCTGCACCAGTGCCGCCTGGTAGACATTTGTATGACAAATATGACATGCTGCTCATCATTGTTCCCACTTACCACTGTATAATTTCATCTGCACCAGTATGACTAGGCCACTGCAAAGCTGTCCAACAGGCCTAAACTGGCACGTCAGCTGAATTTGTAAAAGATTATAAATGTCTTTATGAAAAAGGTATGTCTAAAAAGAAATGAAACTGGTAGTCTTTTCAAAAATTCTTTAAAACTAAATGATACAGAAAACTAATACTGTAGATAAATTAGAAGTTTATAATGTTTTCATGTATTTCATTACAACTGCTTTAAAATCATATTTGTCAATGGTTCATAGCATAACTATCATTTTGAAACTTCAATTTGAAGTTACTAAAATCCATATCTCCCCTCTCTGTATAAAGCCCTGAGAAACTGAGGCAAATGTGGGTAAGAACATCTACTAGAGAAGGCAATGGGAAAAGGGATAGAGTATTAGATAGTATTAAATGTAAACAGTAAAAACAACAGAACTTCACCAATTCTAAAATCCAATGTGATAACCAATATCTACTAATAAATATTAATGAGCCCAGTCTTTTCTACCATAAGAAATCTCAAAGCAAATATATTCTTGACAGATTATCTCTAAGCAACAAAGAAACCACACAACTATAATTCTACAGATAGGAGATGGAAGTCTTAATAGCAATCCTAGTTATACTGTTGCCTCATTTTCCAAACATCTCACCTGAATGGGTGGCCTTCATCTGATTTCTGGATAGCCTGGATCACACCCTTATATATCCTAAAGCTGATAGTCACAGAGAGCAGGGCCAAGGCAATGTAGGCCGTTACACTCACAATGCTGAACACTGTCAGAGACAGCAGCAGGAATAAGCTGGCACCAAACACCACTCCAGTCTTCTTAATGTCTCTCCAGTAGAGGAGGTCAACAACTAAAAATTCAAAGGAGAAGTCTGAAATTAGAATACTATCTTAACCATTTGGATCTAGCACATTTACATGTTCTACATGGAGGACACAAACCTAAAACATTAAATCTAGTATAAGCTGCCTATCTGTAAAATGCTAAGTTTGTACTTTTGGTCCTTTTGGGCCAACTTCCCATCTGAGTGGCCGAATCATTTCAGCTACACATTACCCTTACACTTCTTAGGCCCCTGCAGAGCTCACTTAAAATCATCTTGAGGCATTTCTTCTTCATACTATGCATGCTATTCAAATTACAGGGAAATAGTACATACTAAAAGAACTATTACAATACTAAGACATAAGTATAGAATATCAATTTTTTAAAAAAGTTGAGGGGCTGAAGAGATGGCTCAGTGATTAAGAGCAGAGGTCCTGAGTTCAAGTCCCAGCAACCACATGGTGACTCTTACAACCATCTGTAATGGGATCCAATGCCCTCTTCTGGTGTGTCTGAAGACAGCAACAGTATACTCATATACATAAAATAAGTAAATAAATCCTTATATAAATAAATAATTTAATTAAAACAAAAAGAATAAAACAAAAATCTAAAAGAAAAAAAGGTAAAAACTTGAAATGTTAACAGCTGAACATCTAAGATTTACAGCTTGGCTTTTAGAAGCTCTCCTTTGAAAATCCTGAAATGGTATCTTAGCCTAGTACTAACTGAAGTTACCTATAGCCTAGTACTAACTGAAGTTACCTACAATAAAAGATGAAGGGGAACAGCATTCAGACATCTAAAAAATTAATTTCCTTCAAAAGAAGAAAAAAAAAGTCATAAAAACTGCAGGGGTTAAAATTAAAAAACAAAAACAGGCTGGGCGGTGGTGGCGTGCAGTGCATGCCTTTAGTCCCAGCACTTGGGAGGCAGAGGTAGGCGGATTTCTGAGTTCAAGGCCAGCCTGGTCTACAAAGTGAGTACCAGGACAGGACAGCCAGGGTTACACAGAGAAACCCTGTCTCGAAAAACAAAACAAAACAAAAACACAAAAAACAAAAAAAAACAAACAAACCAGACAAACAAACCAGACACATCCCCCAACCTTACATACTACAGTATTCCATAACATTTGGTATAGAGTCAGACAAAGCCAACTTAGCATGTCAGCTTTTGGCACTGGAAACAAAACTACTGTAAGGCTCAAATAACCACAGGCTTGTAGTCTCTTGAGATTATACTCAATAGTGCACTGAAGGGCTCTTTGACACACTACACAGTAGTCACCTGTCTAGATGGTGAACAACCAGGAGCAGCAAAACAAAACAAAAACTCCACACACTTTATGGTAAAACAAATAGGGATATATACTCAAGTAGAACTTTTAATTCCTGCTAATTTTAAGATAAAGGAAGTAACATTTTTAAAAGTCACAATTTAAAGGGATGCTTTAGTTTTGATCCCCAGGACTCCTAAGTGATCATGGCTTCCATTTATCACTGGAAGTACTTTGTAAGAAAAATTATGTAAGCTATAAGACATTAAGTATTATTACAAAGGTTTAATTCCCCTGAGTATATATCTTTAAGCACTTAGTAAGTGAGGCTTGGGAGTGTAGCTTGCCAGTTGGGTATATGCCTAGCACGTGCATATCCTGGGCCAGATCTCCATGTATGATCCACAGCCTGTTTCACTGACTGTTTTCACACTATGATTTTAAGCCTCCATCTATGATACCTACATCAGTTCTGATGTGTGCAACTTGTTCCTACCAATGCATCTGAGAACTGACCAGTCCTTGACATAGCCTCATCTGTGCTGTCAAAATGATAGGGTGAATAACATCACAGTCAAAGAGATCACAGCAACATCAATAGTTTTCTAACGTTGAGCTAGGCATGATGATGGCATTCTAGCACCTGGGTGACAGAACATGACTGTTGCAAGTTTCAGGCTAACCAGACTAAAAGCAGCAAGTGCCAGGCCAGCCAGGTATATATAACAAGATCACAACTCAAAACATGAAAGTCAGCCTAGTGAAAAAGGCAGAAAGCTGGGCGATGTACTTTTAAGGCTTTCAATTCTAAAATACTAAAGTATATCTTTTCTAGGACTACTTGACTTATAGAGAACACTCAGTTAGGAGGCAGAGGTAGGTGGATTTCTGAGTTTGAGGCCAGCCTAGTCTACAGAGTGAGTTCCAGGATAGACAGGGCTATACAGAGAAACCCTGTCTCAAAAAAACAAAAAAGAGAAAGAACACTCAGTAAAGTTTTAAAGTAAATATTATACTGTACTTGGAACTCAAGAATGGGACAAAGAAGCTGAAAGAAATTTAAAAATTCTGAAACAAAGGAATCCAGCTACCATTAAGAAGCAAGGAGTTTGGAGAGATGGTTAAGTGGTTAAGAACACTAGCTACCCTCCAGAGGTCCTAAGTTCAATTCCCAGTAACCACATGGTGGGGCTCAAGCATCTGTAATGGGATCCAATGCCCTCTTCTGGTGTGTCTGAAGAGAGTGTAGTCTGAAGATAGACAGTGTACTCAAAAAAGAAGCCATGGAAACTGGCAGGACTCACATCTTCCTGAAGCTCTAATAATGTCATGTTTTCCCTTGGGAATGCAAGGAAGGTAGTAAGTGAAATGACAGACAACAGTGGCAGCATAATACCTGTGAGGTTCCCTTGTGTGCTCTAACAGTGAGTTATATAAGCCCAGACTCAAAGCTCTAGAGCTGGATGACCTAGACTCCAACAGAAGCACAAAATTACTAGCAATGTAACCTCAGGCAAATTGCCAAACCCTTCTACACTTACAGCCTCATCATTAAACTATATATAAAAATAGGAATTGTCTCACTGACATGGGATTCATTAAATGAGGAAAATGAACTGAGATTTTCCATCAATAAGATGATAAGATAAAGTATTTGATTTAGGACTCAGGATTATTAGTTGTGTTACTAATAATTGCCAAAAAAAAACAAAAAACAAACAAACAAAAAAAACTCCACAAAAACCCATCACCTTTATTTCCAGGTACTTAAGACATAAAAAGGGAAAATTTGAACATTATGATTAAGTTATTGACCTGAACTATGATGTTACACATAAACATTTACTTTAAAAATCACACAGAAAAAAAAAAAGGATTTTAAAATTTAGACGTCTTAATGGAAAAGGTACTTGCTAATGATTCCCTCGAACCCAAGTGAAGGACAGCAAATGTTAAAGTTGACCTCTGACCTTCACATAAGCATGCCCAAATACATATACACAATAATACACTTTAAGATAACACCACCCTAGAACTGAACAATCAGCAGACTTTTCTTCCAATTCACATCAAAATACCCATATAAAAATGAGTGCTCTCAAAGCCATTTATTCATCTGTAGTATCCCTACTGGTAAGATTATCAAATAAATGCACGTGCAGTCACTGTGCTTCATTAAGAACATCCAGTAAGTGTTAAATCAAAACTGACCTTGCAAAGTGTCTGTGTGCATGTGTAAAAACCAGAGAAAATTCAGAGGTTTAATGATTAGTCAAGATTTATAACTAATCTACAGGTTCTATACTAGTGAATATAGGTAGGTTAAGTTCAGAGACCCACCTCCTAGCACTAGCTCTGCAACTGTGTAACTTTGGTGAGACTTGACCCTCCCTTCACTTAAGTTTTATCTTTAATAAAGGGTAAGTCTTCCAATTTCTTTTCCCTTCAGAAGCTAATGAGTCATACTTAATACAAAGTCCTATGCTCAAATTATTACTAGTGGGTCCTAGTCAATGAACTTTTACTATTGGCATTAGTATGTACCTATGCAACTTTAAAATAGATCTCCTTTTAAGATCTATACTTCTGAGTATAGGAGGTTTAAATGTTTTAAACTGAATCTTTTCAGAAACATTATTATGTGCCAAACATAAACTTCATGAAATCAGTAAGTTCCTAGTTCTATCACTTTTCAAGCAATTGTACATAATTGTAATTGTATATAACTGTAATTATGAGAAAACCAAAATATACATAAAAAACTTTTTACACTTTAGAAATGAAAGGTGACAGATATGAGACTTCCTATTGTTAAAGCACCCTGTGCATAAACTAAAGGGTCAGCGTACTCAAGTTGTTCAGAATGTTGTGTATCTGCATGTTTGATGAATGGGCAGACTATAGACTAAGAGACATTGCATGTAAAATGAACCACAAAGACCAAGAAGAATATTTATATGAAATTAAAAAGATACAAGATACTGTCCTAGTTAGGGTTTCTATTGCTAAGGTGAAATATCAAAAGCAAGTTGGGGAGGAAAGGGTTTATCTGATTTACACTTTCACATTATAGACTTACTTCCTTGAAGTAAGTCAGGACAGGAACTCAAACAGGGCAGGAAACAGAAGCTGATACAGAAACCATGGAGGGGTACTACTTACTGGCACACTCCCCATAGCTTGCTCAGCCTGCTTTTTTATAGAGCCCAGGACCAGAAGCTCAGGGGTAGCATCACCCAAATGGTCTGAGCCCTCTCCTATGAATCACTAATTAAGAAAATACTCTACAAACAACCTTACAGAAGCAATCCCTCAATTGAGGTTGTCTCCTCTCAGATGACTCTAACTTGTATTAAATTGGCATATACTAGCCAGCATAGATACTCACCAATGACAGGGCAGCTATGAGCAATACATTTAACAAGTACTTCTCGGAGCCGAAAGGTATAGTTAGGTTTTTAAACAGTCACTTTTCATGTACTTGTGAATGAATTGCGCATGTGAATACCATAGTGCATGTGTGGAAATCAGGGGATACTTATAGGAGTCAGTTCTTCTTTATATCATGTGGGGTTCCAAAGATTGAATTCAGGAGGTCAGACGTGGTGCCATGCACCTAATCCACTGAGCTATCTATCTGTCCCATCAAGTTTTTGAAAATACCTTTTAAAAGCAGTATGAATTTGACTAAAACTAGTGTACATATAATGGAAACACTGGTCTGTGAAGAAAGATGCCTATAATGATACTTGAAAACAGACTATTAAAGAATTATGAGAACAAGGCCAGCCTGGGCTACAACAGTGAATTTGAGACCAATTTGGGCTACATATAGCAAAACCCTGTCTCTATAAAACAAACAAAAACAAAAACATGTCTAACCATTAAATCTGAAAAAAATCTACTAAATAATATTTTTACTTCTTTAACATGGGGATTATATATAAGTCTTATCTGTTTATTTATGCATTTTTGTGCTACTTGAAACTGTTTCACTCTAGTGGCAACCACAATTTATAATCACAAAATACTGCCTTAATCCCCATTCAATGAGTGGTACAGTAGGATTTCCTACTAAAAGACTGGGGAAGCAACTCACTTGGTACAGGGACCTAAATTCAATCCTCAAACACATAAAGGCCAGCACAATGGCAAACACTTGTAGTCCTGTCAGGAAAGCAGAGGCAGATTCTAGGGCTCACTGGCCAAAAAGCCAACAAATATGCTCCAGGCCAACAAGAGATCCTGTCCACGGCTCAAAGCTGCCCTAGGGCCTCCACAGCCACACACCAGTATGTGCAGAGACATACACACTGATACACACAAAGGCTGCCTGATAATTTAATAAATGATCTGATACAATCAGATCTTGTCAATAAATGCAAGAACTCTAGAAATCATACATGAAAGTTCACGGATACTGCCACGCACACTCGTCTACGCCAGTCACGTCTGCAGTATCGGGCTTAAAAACCTGATCAAGGGCAAGAGGCAATAAGGACCCAAAGGGGTACCTGTGCCTCCTGGCTATTCAAGGTAGCTGCTGGCATCTCCTAACTAAGATGTGTTCCAGATCAGTCTTTCCAATCGTCAACACGCCCTCATATTTAGGCATAAAGGTACCCCAAGAAATGATTCATTTATGGCTAAGATTGGGCATTGTTTCCTGGCCAGCACGATGTTTCCAATATATCCTAATTTAATTCTAAGCTATCCTTAGCTTGGAATTTCTCTCAAGCAATCTGCCTGTCAGACAGGTTCTGCCCTTAGAGTTACATCAGAGGTCAAGCTCATTCCTCATTCCTTAGGGCAGCCTCACAATAGTCAGAACTGTTTTACATACTAGAAACTCAAGGCCATTAGCTAAGGTTAGATCAGAACTTCCAGGTGCTCCCCTCCAGCTAGACCCAGAGAATTAACAGGAAATGCTAGATTGGATTCTTCTAGTCTTACCTCCAGTAGAATCAAGGAATTAGTATAGGAATACCAAATTAGCCCCAGCAGGGAGGGCTCAACTGCTCTTCCTCCTGCTTCTCACCTGGCTACATACCAACCGACCTTGTGTAGCGGTCACTTGCCTACGTGACTTCAGTCCTGCACTCTGATCCTTTTGACCCCCACCCATCTACGTGACTCTTGTCATTTGCCCTGTTTCCTGTATACCATATAAGCCTGGTTTTCACTGTGTGCTCTCTCTTGGACTTGGGCTCTCTTGGACTCTCTCTTGGACGGGGACTCGCACTGGAACTTAGATGAACTAGGACTTAGATTTATGCCGCCCGCAGTCCCCCAGGCCCAAGCATTTTGGGCCTGGGGGATGCAGCACCTATCCAGAGAAGATGGCTGCTGCTTAGATTCAGTGTGTTTCAGGTGGCCTCAGATGTACCTTAATTACTAGGCTGTCAGATTTACCATTTCTCTTTTGCAATAACTGTAAAAGTCTGATGCCATTTTTAAGAAATACACTTAGATCCTGTACTTCATGTGTCATCTCTGCCATCATTTCTTTGCCTACGCCTTGTCGACCTGACTAGGACCCCGTTTCTCCCTCGGGTTGAGGGAGGCCCAGATCGGCCGGCCTGCGGCAGGATACCACATGAAAATGCATGACTACCTCAAAGCAAACACCACGATGGTCAAGTTGAAGTCCTAAGAACACGGTAGCTGAGATACTCATGAGACCATTAGGGAAGTACAGGTAGGAGGTGAGACAGTACACAGTGGTAAGCACAGGACAGAATACATTCTCCAAAGCATTGTGACAAGTACTATAAGATTTTCAAGGGCTGGAGAGGTGGCTCAGCGGCTAAGAGCGCCGACTGCTCTTCTGAAGGTCGTGAGTTCAAATCTCAGCAACTACATGGTGGCTCACAACCATCCATAATGAGATCTAATGCTCTCTTCTGGGGTGTCTGAAGACAGCTACAGTGTACTAACATATAGTAAATAAAGAAAAACAAACAAACAAAAAACCCATTTTCACAGGGCTGGAGAAATGCCTCAGCAGTTAAGAGCACTGACTGTTCTTCCAAAGGTCCTGAGTTCAAATCCCAGCAACCACATGATGGCTCACAACCATAAGTAATGAGATCTGACAACCTCTTCTGGTGCATCTGAAGACAGCTACAGTGTACTTAGATATAATAATAAATAAATCTTAAAAAAAAAAGATTTTCAATCCCATTTTGTAAAGAGGTTGTCAATGAAGCTGCAAAGAAGAAAAACACAAATTTCTACCAAAAACAGTTGTCTAATTCATACTTGTCAAAAGTACTTTAGTTTCATATAGACTCTTTATGTTGGTTTTACTTTTTTTTAATTAGGAAGATTAAATTCATCCAAGAGCAGTGATTTTCCATGGGGGAATAAAAAAGGATATAAAAATCCCAAGAATTATCTATATGCCTCTGATAATTCATCAGAGCCTTATATCATTAGTTAATTTAGAAATTTGTTCAATTCAGATACCCAAACCAGGCAAAGACATCAGTATAGTTAATTTAGAAATTTGTTCAATTCAGATACCCAAACCAGGCAAAGACATCAGTAGACAACTACAGATAAATATCCCATATGAATTCAGAACAGTAATTTTACCATAATACTAACAAGTAATTTCACCAAAATACTAACAACATACAGATTACAACCTAGCTTAGTAGGATCTGTTCTGAGAATGCAAAGCTAGTGCAACATATGAATAACAACCCACACATACACCATAAAAACAAAACAGGAATAAGACACAGTCGCCACAATAATTGTACAAAAAGCATCTGATGAGGTCCAATCATTTCATGGTAAACAGTCAACAAAACAGCCAAGAAAAAAAAAGAATTATCCTCAAACTGATCAAAAATAAAATCTACAAAATCACAGTGAACATCATTCTTCATATTGCAAGACTGGCATTTTCCCACTTAAAACTAGTAATAAGACAAGGGTAACCTTTCTTTGACACTTCACGCCCATAAATGTCCTGGAAGTTTTTAACCAGAATTTGGGCAATGAATGATTGGACAAAAAGAAATTGAAGTATTTGTAACTAATATGATCTTATATTTAGAATTTCCTAAGGAAGCCACAAAACAGCAACTAGAATTCTTAAGCAAGTCTAGTGATATTGTGGGTACAACATCATACAAAACCAACTGCAGTCTGACTTAACACAAACTTTCCAAACAATACTGTTAACATTCACAGACAAAAAAATATAATTCCTAGGAACATATATAGCTGAAAACAAATGAAATAAACTGAAACCTTACAGTTAAAAGAAATTAATGACTGAATTAAGCAGAAAGATATCACACAGTCTGGATGACAGATAACATTCCTCTAATTATTCCCAAGTGCAAACCCCATCAAAACAAAAGCCCAGCTGTGTCTCCAACAGAAACTGACAAGACAGCTGAAAAAAAAAAGATCATCTGGAATAACCAAAGCAATCCTGGAAAACAATAATAAAGTTAAAGGCTCATATCTCTCCTCTGTAAAATGTCCTGCAAAGCTTTTAGTTACAAGAGAATGGCAAGCTAGAGGTCAGTTGGAGCTAAATAGCAAGACTCTGTCTGAAAAAAAGAAAACAAAACATAAACCTGACCCTACAGTCACATACATGGTCACATAGGAACATAAGTGAAATACAATCAACTTTTATATTTGTAGTCAGGTGAGTTTGGCAATGAAGCTAAGAACAACTGGATGTCCAACTGCAGGGAATGCCACTGGATTCCCTAGATTCCTGTAATTTATATTATATGAAAGGTTAACTTATGGGGTAGAGAGACGGCTCAGTCATTAATGGTTCCCAAATCTCTGTAACTTCAGCTCCAGAGGATCTGATTCCTCTAGCCACAGTAACTATCTGCATTCATGACACACATACTATTAAAAATAACAAAATATTGTTTTAACTCAAAATAGAATAAAAATCTAAAGACAGGAGTTTAAACTATAAAATGCTTTTAGGCGGCTGACAAAATGGCTGAGTGTGCCTGCTACAAAGCTTGATTAAGACATCACTGTCTCCTAGACTTACATGGTGGAAGGCAAGAGATAAACCCTATAAATAATCTGAGACATGCTTACCTGAGGGGGGGCTTTTAGAAAAAACAATTTTTTTAAAAGAAAAAAGAAGGTGTAGATCTTCAAGACTTTGTTTCTTAATGTATGGTATTAGCAGAAGCACAAGAAAAGTAAATATACTGAGCCTCTTAAAATAAATATTTTATGTTTATGTTAAGGACACAATGAAGAAGGTGAAAACAATCTACAAAATGGGAGAAAATACAAAGTAAATATCTGATAAGGGGTGCTAGAGAGAAGGCTCTTTTAGAAACACACAGGTTTGATTTCCATCATCCCATTGTGATTCACAATAATATGTAACTGAAGTTCAGGGGACCCAGCTCCTCTACTGGCCACTATGAGCACCAGGCAGACATGTGATACACACATATTCAGGCAGGCGCACACTTACTTGCAGGAAATTCTTATGAAAGTATTGGATAAAGGATGTTTTTTATAAGGAACTTTTAAACTCTTATATAAAATGTTCATAGAACACCCCATTTAAAGATCCAAGAAGAGCCAGGTGGTGGTGGCACACGTCTATAATCCCAGCACTTGGGAGGCAGAGGCAGGCGGATTTCTGAGTTTGAGGCCAGCCTGATCTACAGAGTGAGTTCCAGGACAGCCAGGGCTACACAGAGAAACCCTGACCTGAAAAACCAAACCAAAAAAAAAAGATCCAAGAAGAACTGAACAGCGATTTCTCCTTTTCTCCTTACAACTCTGGGAAACACATAGGGGTTTATGTCAATCTACTTAAATAATTTAGAAAAAAAGGTTTATTTCCCTGCAGTTTCATCTTTGTTTTCAAATTTTAAAAATATAGAAAACTTCTGATTATTTTGTATAGTGCACCTTACCTAACTAAAATTTAAATTTAAAGGAACCCAGTTTTTCTTTCACTGACTCAGTGCAAAGAAAGAAGAGCTGCCTGCATTTGGTAATCACAGGCTGTCATCTGCTATATCTAAAAATAGTGCTAGATCAAATGCCTTACATGCACAAGTCATCCTGTTACATTTTCCTTAAATGAAATTTGCATTCAACCTTAGCCTGAAGTCAGGTTTCAATTTTAAAGCCCTATTTTACAAACAACTTTTTAAAAAAATAGAGAATAGTAAGCTCCTACCATCACTACACTTGACTTGATAATAATTAAAACCATTGATTGATTTATTTAGTTCATATAGCTTTCAATACAAAATATTTAGTTCATATAGCTTTCAATACAAAAAGGGCTGGCAAACTGATGCAACAGGTAAAGGCACATGACAACAAGTTAAATGACTGGAGTCTGATACCTGGGACCCACAGAACTCATAGATGTCATCCTCCAATCTTCACACACACTGCAACATGGAGAGCCCACACACTTACACACATAAAAAAATTTTAATGTTGGGGGACATCAATACAAAAAACAGAATAAAAAATATCCCTAACTTCACATTTCCAATTTCTCTAAACCATGGTATAATTTTCCATTCATAGCAAAATCTATACATTTAATACCACTTTAAATTAAAGCCAAGTATTTTCTCTTTAATATGTATCTACTCCTAAACATTCCTTGTACAAAATTTGACAATTTTTAGTTATAAAAATTAGTTATTATTTATAAAGACTACATACATGGAATATATTTATATTCCTCATAGTCTTACAGAAAATCTTTAATTTTGCACAGTCTGTAGTCTGAAAGAAGACATTCCCAAATTTGTTTCAATATTCAGTTCTCACTTTCAGATATGCAAGGTTTCTGTTAATGTTTCATGGCTTTTCATATTTGAGTTGGTTTGCATTTATACAAAATAAGTTAGTGGTGTTACATATAAGAACAGCCAGCACATTAGTATTTCAGTACCTATTACACCTCACACATGTATACAAAGTAAATGGAAAAGCCATTAAACAGAACGAACACACACACACGCACGCACGCACACACGCACATACACACGCACATACACACACATACACACACACACACACACACACACACACACACACACACACGCACGCACCTTACATACACAGTGAAAGTCCCTTGGCTATGGTAAAGCAAAGAAGGATAATTTGGTCTCAGAGCATAGCTCCAAGAATTCAAACAACACTGGCTAAATTAAACTCAACACCCTTAAGCCCAAATTCTAGCAATAGATGAGAGTAAGCTAAATAAATAAATAAATAAATAAATAAATAGTAAAGAGAATTCTACTGACTGTTTAAATGTTCTTCCTATAGTCAACTTTGTAATCCTGTCCTTTAGAAATTATATCACAGGCTCAGTAGAAGTCTCAGTCATACTAAACTACTAACCACACCTACCTTTTTCCACAGTTGATTTAATAAAACTACTACTGCTCTTTTTTTCTTAAAGATTTATTTATTTATCTTATATATATGAGTACACTGTAGCTGTACAGATGGTTGTGAGCCATTGTGTGCTTGCTGGGATTTGAACTCAGGACCTTCAGAAGAGTAGTCAGTGCTCTTAACCGCTGAGCCATCTCTCCAGCCCTGCTCTTTTTTTCTTAAGAGTGAGAACCAGGGGCTGGCTCAGTGGTTAAGAGCACTGACTGCTCTTCCAGAGGTCCTGAGTGCAATTCCCAGCAACCACATGTTGGCTCACAACCATCTGTAATGGGATCTGATGCCCTCTTCTGGTGTGTTTGAAGACAGCTACACATAAATAAATCTTTTTTTTAAAAAAAAGTGAGAGCCATAATACATAAGTGGTACCACATACAAAAAGCTGCACAGTCAACAATGCATGGGTAAAATATCACAACATGATATTTTTAGCCTTTTTCCTCATCACTCCTTGGTTGTTCTCGTACAAACTATAAAATAAAGGCCTCACCCTCCAGCTTTGTGGGTCTATGCAAATAACTTAGCATATTTAGTTTTCTTGGTTTCCTTACCTACAAAACTAAATGGTTAGGATAAATGTAAATGACAACTCATTAACTGCAGGTGAAATTAAAATTCTTTTTTAAGAAGCATTTACTTTTACATGTGTATTTTGCCTGCATTTAGTCTGTGCACCATGTGTAACCCTGGCACCCGTGGAAGGCAGAAGAGGATGTAGGAGACCCTCGAACTGGAGTTACAAACGGTTGTGAGTTGTCATGTGGATACTGGGAATCAAACCTGGGTCCTGTACAAGAGAAGCCAGTGCTTATAACTGCTAAGCTATCTTTTCGAATCCCTACAATTCTTAATTTATAAGTTGTTTGTTTCATTGCTCCTTTAAGAAAAAGGAAAAGAAGAATCCTAAATCCCCAACTGAGAAAAAAATGTATTATTTTTAATCAGAAATGTATGTACAAAGTTCAAGGCAAGGAGTAAACCATTAAATCTGTCTGCCATTTTACAGAAAAATTATGCAGTGCCAACTAGGAGGCCCAGAAGGAAAGTACCATTTTTGCCTTTAAGGAATGTTACAGACATAAAGTCCATATGTAATGGTAATAGAAGACACAACTCAAAAAGATGAGTTTAAAGAAGGCCAGCATCTGGGAAGAATGGGTCTTAAATACTGCATAGTCAAAATAAAAATTGGAAGAAATAAAATAGCAGGCATGTTGACAGAGTAGGTCCTTCAGTGGCTTGGTGTGGGCATGGGAGTAAGCTGCGACTGACTCATGGATGCCTTTATAATTAGCCCAGGATCATCAGTGTAAGTTTAACTTGAAAAGCAAAGAAAAACCCTTGCAGTGGCACAATTAGAACTGTTCTTTAAGAAGGTAATTTTAATTCAGCCATCACATGAAATATAGATCAGTTAGCAGTCCTGATTTAAAAAAATACGAATATTCAGATCAGGGTAAATAAGGAAAACAACAGAATAAATTTCCACCACTGGTCCCAATACATATCTCTTGAAGATCTTTATTATATTTTTCTATAACCACTGAAAACATATATACATTCACTTTTGAAAAAAATGTAAACCTGTTTCTGTAATTTATTTAAAACTTATAAAAATTCCTAAAGTTAAAACCATCAGAATTCATTTTAGTCATGGCTCCCAGACAAACACTAACTCATTGCTCAAAACAACATTTCACTCAGTCTTTCTGAAAAGCAATGCTGCAAGCATGTGCTAAAGCCCAAATATTCATCAACTTAACAATAACCATGAATAAGAACACAATTTAATTTTACTCAACTTAACCAGCAACATATTAAAGTGACGTAGATGATTTTAAAGGTGGAAATATCTACTGAATTGTTCAAAATTATAGAATACAATGTATAATATAATCTTCTAGACCCTTACTTCATTATTAAAAAAACAAAACCCAAAGCCATTCTCTATTTTCTACAACACACAGTCCTACTACTTAACAAACCCCAAAATCTAGAAAAAGACAATGAAGGCCCAAGTTTCACTGAGTTTTAGATAAGTTTAGAATTAAAAGCAGGTTTCTTCCTAAGATTAGCAGTTCTTAAAATTAGTTAATGACAAACTCCTCTCTCAGCCTTCCTCCTTCCCAGGCTGGAGCATTTCAGGCAGGCCCTTTGCACCCCTCCCTCCCCTGGAACCTCCCCAACCCCCCCACCCCCGCTTAGCAGCAGCACATACACCTGTACCTACACCTCAATCACTTTTAGCTTTCATAGAAGCTGAAAGGACTTCCAGGCAAGACTAGGAAGTGTCCAGAAGGGAAGAATGCACCAGATATGATGTTCTGAAGCCATTTTGTCATTAGGCATAATTAAACTGAACTTTGATGCTACTAAAACTTCTCACAAAGGTCATCTAAAGCAGTTGAACTTCCCAATCTACAAAAGCACTAGCAAAAATGGGCAATACTACACTTTCTCCTAAAATCTGACAGAGTCTGCAATCAGTTTAACTTCATCCTAAACAGTTCCTCTACAGCCAGTCCTCCTTGAGATCTCCAGTCCTCTCTGTTGGTGAAACCAAACTCTCCTGCTCCTTCTACTGCTGTCACAGCTAACTTCTCCTGAGGCTCCATTAATGTAGGCTTGGTGTTCATGGCTTTGCTTCCCTATCTTCAGTTTTTTCAAAAAGATACCCTCACTTTGCATTTGTTTTGCAATCTTTATCATTACTTGCTATTTCCATCACTTCAAAGTATCTAGAACTCAATTTGGCAAAAAAAACAAAAAAAAAAACAAAAAAAAACAAAAAACAATGCTGCTAAGCACAGATGTCCATAGACTTCGAATTCATGTAGTCCTGCAACCTATGGTGAATATTAAGTATTCCTTCACTTATTGTTCTCATATCTGTTACTTCCTTTCATCCCCATTTCAGATGAGGTTTGGGGTAATAGCTCCAGGTATAGCTCCAGGTATAGCTCCAATCATCCCAAACTCTGGCCTCTAGGTTCTCCTCCAGCTTACACTACACCATACATTATGTCCTTCTGAATCCACTACTACTTATTACTACTTTAAAACCAATACAACCTGGCCCAGAGCATCTTGGCATAAAACCCCAGAGGACCTCAAAACTGGAACCCTATAAATCACACAACAGAATAAAAACTTACAGGCAGTTTTTTACCTAGTCAAAATTAAAATAAAACTAAGGTGTGAACCCTACATTGTTTTCCAAATCTGTCCAGTTATAAAATGATGACACCAGATTCCCAGGCCCTGTAGAACTTGTTTTGATAGAATCGCAGGAATCTTTCTTGTGAACCACAGAGAAGCTTCAGAAAACTGTCACATCTTTAATCCTACAAATCTACCTTTCAACTATTATCCTATACAGTCTACTCTATCCAAAAACTTCTAGTCACAGTCTTTTTTTTTTTTTTCTTTTTTCTTTTTTGGTTTTTCGAGACAGGGGTTCTCTCACTCTGTAGACCAGGCTGGCCTCGAACTCAGAAATCCACCTGCCTCTGCCTCCCAAGTGCTGGGATTAAAGGTGTGTGCCACCACTGCCCGGCTAGTCACAGTCTTGACAATGTCTTCTTAGTGCTTGCAGAGCAGGTGTGTTTAGAAAGGAAGGGAAAAGTTTGGGGTGGGAAGGGAACAGAGTTCCTTACCCTGGTGGAGCCACTTACCAACTAAGAATCAAGAATTCCAACATAATTAACATTTGCAATTGTTTAGGAATTTTATCAAAAGCCCCACTTACAAACAAAAGGACATGTCCTAACCCCTTGTGCAATCCTAAGCTCCTGACTTTATCTTATTAGGTTTGAGCCCATCCAAGGAACTATCAGACAGTCTATAATCTCATATAGAAATCCTTTTGAGATGTACCTGAGAGCCACCAAAATGCATATGCCTGCTGCTAATTCCAATTCTTTGAGAACTGTGAGCACAGTATGCTGTATTTTCTTCCCAGGCACCTCTTTCTCTTAACCTCTTCTTTTGGTCCTAAAATTCTTTCCTGTGGTGTTGTCTGAAAAAGAACTTGCAGGTTGCCATGGGTTACTTGTGGAGTTGTCTCTGCTGTTGACAGTTATGTCACTCTTCCACCCAACTGACCTAGACTTGCAAGTCTTCCCATCCTTCATCTTAATCTAAATTTTCATATAACATCAATAATGAATACTATAGATTTCATTTGTCAAAATATTCTGCTAATGAACAGAAAATAGTAAGACTGTTAACAATACCAATTATAACACTACTCTTTGCCCTAAAGGACTAGACATCTAATAAGCAAAACAAAATCATCCAAACAGCAAACATATTTAAAACTTCACCAAAAGAAAACCAAAGCCAAACATGAAATCAGATATCTGTTACTGCTGACAGCTTTGGGAAGGGAGTCTGGGAGCACAAGAGTGCAGGTATGGGGCCAGGCCTAAGTATATATGTTAAGTTTACCCAGGCACCTCAAACATGAAATTAGATATGTTACTGCTGACAGCTTTGGGAAGGGAGTCTGGGAGCACAAGAGTGCAGGTATGGGGCCAGGCCTAAGTATATATGTTAAGTTTATCCAGGCACCTCAGGTTAGGTTCCTTCTTCTGGGTTCCTCACTTTTTTAAAGTAAGGAAAAAGCATTCACCCCAGGCATCTGTGATTTCCAATTTAAATCTTACTATAGTCTTTGCATTAGCAGCAGATACAGAAAACACTAAAATATAACAACACCTAGATGAGGGGAAAAATAGTTAAGTTGGTCCGATTTACTCAAACAAGGGTTAAAAACAAAAGGCACTAAAAAGTATCAGCCAACCAGATTCACAAAGAAAGCAAGGAACCGCAAAGAGACTCAAGAGTGATTCTGAATTTGTTTAAGGGCCTTTAACAGTTAAATCTCTGATAAAAGACAGATTCTACTGCATCTTAATTTCTCTCTTTATATCCCTACATTATCTTATAAGTAAGAGCTTAACATTTTAATACTCTACCACTGAAGTCGTTCATGAGGAGCCTTGAACGTTGCAGAATGGGCCCTACTGTGGCTTCTTGCCCACTTTATTATCTCGAGTATCTTTTTACTTACCAAAAACTAGCACATTGATTCACTGTATTTTTAATATTTATGGCTAAGCAAAAGAAAAGTCCTTTTTTTATTAAGCTTTTTAATGAAACCCTTTTTTAAAGCTCACAGCTGTTTTCCCCTTTATGTTGAATAAAATACCCTTAACAAAGACTCTTATGAATTCAACATTAAATTCATCTTTCCCCCACATCTTTATTTTAACTGATCGGTTTTGTTTTTGTTTTTAAAGCAGGCCATTGCAGTTAGTCAGCTGCAGAAATTAGCCCTATGATAATAATAAAAGAAGTATAAAACTTGAAATTAGCCAGGAAAACAAAACCAAACTGTAACCTTTGAGTAATATGTTTATCTCAGCCACTTAAAAACAGTTCTAAAAAATTTTAAGACAACTTATTCTAGGCGGTTAGACACACAACTCACTCTTGCACACACACACTCTCTCTCTCCCTCTCTCTTTCTCTTTCTCTCTCTCTCTCTCACACACACACACATTATATAGCAGTTGTCAAGCTATATAATAAAATGCTGTTGAAATATTCAATAGATATTTCACTACTACTTTGCAGGCTTATATTCTTACACAATGAGCCACTAAAATTTTAAAGAATCTGAGTTTTCATGTGGGAGGAAGGGAATCAAGATCACTGATTGGTTATATTACAAGGACAAAGGTTAGTACTTTAAATTTAGGTATGCATTTAAAACTATGTATACATCTGAATGGTTTCAAGTTACATAAAAATTAAAAAGCCTTCAAGTAACAACTTCAAAGGTTTGCTTTTAATTTTCAAAGATACAATGCAATTCTGCTACCTACAAACCTACAGATAGATTTCAGGCACACCAGCTGAGCTTTATTTAAAGTCATCATGAAATGCCATCACAGACTACAGAGACGGTTATACATTCTTCACACCAAAGTGACCAACAAATAAGATATTAATCCCATACCAATTTCAACACACAACATTAGACAAGAAATAACAGACAGGTCTAAAATTACTAAACCGAATACCACTGAAACAGAATATGACATCTTTCCTGCACACAACAACTGTAGAAACACCGGAGGCAGCTGTTTTATGTTAATCTTAAGCATTGCATGCTCACAGGCTTCACTTTCAATCCTAAGTATATTAAACTGCAAAGCTTACCCACAGAAATCTTACTGGTTACATAAAAATGAGTGAAAGATTAAAAGACATACCCTTGTCCTTCCAATGTTTCTTCTGACCGTCCATTTCTTGCTACGATCTACTGTCCAACAGCAATTACAAATTATGCATACCAACAGAAAAGCTGTAAACTGCAAAATTCTCCCTGAGACATGAGATACCCGTTTACCCAACCTAAGCCTGCAGTCCCTGCTGCACAACTGCAGCAGAACTGGAGTCACCTGATGTCTTCAGGGTGTGGAGCAAGCTGACGCAGTACAATCTGTAACTAGGCTACTAATACCCAGACATTAATGCTTTCCTTCTATCTGTTTATTGTCCCAGCCATTTGCTTGCGGCTTATGCCAAATGGAGCTGCCTTTGCAGGGAAGGGGGCAGCTACCAAAGGAAAGGAAAGACTCTCCCAACAGAGCCAACCACTAAAATATACCTGAAACACACAGAACTAAGTCTGCACCCACAGACTTCTCTTTTCTTTATGAGGACAGTTCAATTGTGCTGCTGTGTTTCAGTTTCACTTGGAACTCTAAAATCGACAGTCAATCCACAAGACAGAAATAGACTAATCCAAATGGGTTAATAACTTCAATTTCAAGGTTTCGAACTGCCCTTTTTTCTGGGTTTACTGAGGCTTAAAGCACTCATATCTTGCATCTTGGAAGGTATGATCAGGTTAAAAAAAACCACATAGTTATTTATGTTTATTAAATTAATTACTTCAGCGGAGAAATTTTCAGTTTCAGTAACTTAAGCTTTTTTTTTTTTTTTTTTTTTTTACATTTCTAAAAATCTAGATTCCTCCAAATCTTCAATTCAATCTTTTAATAAATACTCAACTACCAACCACCACAATAAATCTTTGGCTGGGGGAGAAATAGTCATGTGCTAATAACTATACCATTTACTCCATGAAAAATGGCATAATTTAATAATAAAAACAAATGGATCTAGAACTTCTCTAATTTTTTCAAAGTTTATTAAACTTTCAGTCATTCCAATATAGACTTGTCTTTCTAATGTTCTACAACTGATTTTACCTGATGCTAAATTTGTCTAAGCAGAAAAGGAATTGCACAGTGGCAATTCAATCAGCTAAAATATTTTTAAATACATATGGCATACTAAGTATAATGTCTATAGCCAATGCATAAAAGTACATGCATCTCATGACTGTAACCATGCTGAATGACATAGGGACATTTTTCTGAAATTTGCTCAGTGTGTGGACTGCAAACCTTGCAAAATCATTAAGTGTTCAGAATGCCAATTACTCATTTTTATGTCTCTCTTGCTCAATTATAAATAAAAGAATTTAAGTATTTTCAGTTTAAGAACTAATGTTTAACTTCACTTGCTGAGATCTTATATGATATAATTATTCTGAGAACACGGTCACCACCATATTACATCAAGGATGAAAATGTGTGACCTCTTCACATAACGATTTAGCATCCAAAACTATTCAAATGAATACAGACTATTTCCAAGACAGTATTTTTTAAATGAACTTTTTCAAAGTGACAGACAAGGATGGGGTAGTGTAACTAACTTGTAAAGTGTACGCCTAACAGGCTCAAGCCATGAGTTCCAATCT
>JADRCD010214362.1:15546-70641 GCA_019843815.1 Montemys delectorum | reverse complement strand
GGGGGGGGGGGGAAGGGACCTCATACAGCCTTGACATTCAAAAGATTTTTCCAAAATATCAGCCACTTAGCTTTAGAGTCATTTACTCTGGTGGACTCAATGAAATATTCTGTGATTTTCTTATTTTCAAGAAGCCAATAGAGTGGGTTTCTGGACCTAGAACGCCTGTAAAAAGACAAAAGCTAGAATTTGCCAAAAGAAATATGCCACATTCAACTCTGTTCTGGTTGTCATTAAATGTCTAATCTTTAAGCCATGCTATATGTCATTTCTGGGCATCTTGATTTGTTTTAGTTGACAGTATGTGCTATAGATACTCAAACTAAGTTCTAAAATTTTCTCAAGAAAGAAAAAAATTATATATATATATGTATATGTGTATATGTATATATGTGTGTGTGTATATATATATATATACATACATACATACATACATACATACATACATACATATATACACACACACACATGCATGCATTAAACCAAGATTCAGAAATCAGTTGTAAAAATAAAAGTTATGGTCAGGCCTATCATAATATCCCATTCCTGGTCTTAGGGTTTCCATTGCTTTGAAGAGACACCATGACCAAGGCAACTCTTATAAAGGATAACATTTAATTGGGGCTTGTTTACGGGTTCAGAGGTTCAGTTCGTTACCATCAAGAAAAGAGTGTTGCAGTTTCCAGTCAGGCAAGATACAGGAGGACCTGAGAGTTCTACATCTTCATTCAAAGGAAGCCAAGAGCAGATTATCTTCCAGACAGCTAGGAGGAGGGTCTCAAAGGCCACTCCCATGGAACACTTCCCCCAACAAGGCCACATGTCCTAATGCCACTCCCTGAGCCAAGATATTCAAACCACCACAAACACCTTTGGTATGTCCTCAACCCACCCCCGAACTAAGCATCCAAATTTAACTCAAAGGGGAAAAGGGAAATGTCATCCTTTCCTTCTAATGTCTATGAACAGGGTGACGAAGATTATAATGGGAAATAAAAGACAGAAAGTTTATGTTCTCATTGACTACAACTTAACCTTGAAACTATTAATTTTCAAAGGGGAATTATAAGAAAGTTAAAAAGCAGAAAATATATCAGCTATGTATTAGGTAGGGAGTAAATTTTTCCAAGCTCCTTATGTATCAAGTGCTGGCAAGATAATTGCATTATAAAACACTTGCCCACTACATGCTAAAACCTGGAATCAATCCTGAAGTGTATTCTTGCCTTCTTTATTTTTAGCACTTTTTTTTTTTAAATAAGAGGACCTAAACTGAAAACCCTTTTTTGTGAATGAAACAAGATGGCAGCCAGGGAAAGTTCTTTGCACAATGCAGACTTTAAATAAACATTACTTTCTCCTTCAGAAAATGTAGGAAGACATTGAAGAATTTATAAATCATTGAAATATAAGGAGTTTACATTGTGCTTAATAATAACTAAAATTAATATCATAAAGGATGGTGGTTAGCCAAGAAATGCTAAAATATTACAACAGTTTTACTACCCACTCCCAAAATTCAGCTATACTTTTATTTTAGGGGAGATAGTCTATGTTGTTTGAAAAAATTATAGGTAATTCCACATTGGTCTACATTTTGGAAAACATTACTGTTTTACATCTTGTAATTCCTAGCAAGAAGTTAACTGAGGACTATATGAATGCTGATACTATATGTGACATTCTAACAGTTTTTATGCTTTTTGCTAATGAATGATTTTTCAAATGTAGACATAAGAACATAGCTCCAATCATTCATTAATTTCTCTATGTCCTATTCTAGATGTTGCTTGGTGTTTGATCTTTAAAGATAACTTTAAAAAGATACTTACTTTATTTTTTTGCTTTTTATAAATATAGTTTTAGTTTTCAAAAACTAATATCATGATGGGTGATAGTTTTTGTTTTCAAAATTATATGTGTGATATATATATGTGTGTGTATATGTAGATAAATATTATGACAGACTGTGGATAGATATGGTAGATAATAGACATGATAGATAAATAAGAAAAGAGAGGGAGAGAGAGAGGTGATAGATTGAAGCTGTTGGCATTACTGAGAACAAACTCACTTCTTATTTTAACATATAAAGCATGTACAATGATTCTGAGGTCACAGCCTAGTAGGTGAGAATTTGAAGTATCCCCGAATCCTCAAGATTCCATATTATCTTCATGTAATTTTCATTCACCCTAGGTTCTAAATATCCCCAGTCTTTGCAACCTACAAAAGCTCTAAAAACTTTCCTGTACTGGAATCAAATACAAACAACCATGTTAAAAACATAATGGCTATCCATGTTTTCCCTTCTATATGAGTTGAGAAATAAATCTCACACACAGAAAAACCTTCACAGTAGATAGTAAGAACATTCCAAATCAATTTGTAATAGTAATTGGTGTATAATGAAATATACTTAGCTCTTATAGTTTTACAGAGCCCTAATTATCAACATATCATCAGTAGATAAGACATTGATCTAAGGTTGCCATATGTCTAAAATATGTTTTCCTTAACACTGAAACTATTGGGAAGGTTGTTGGTTGCATTTAAGTGAGTGATATAACTACAGATATAACTAGATAGATAGATAGATAGATAGATAGATAGACAGATAGATAGATAGACAGACAGACAGGTAGTAGATAGATAGATGATAAATGATATAGGTGATAAGTGATAGATGATAGATAATAGATAGATGGAGAGAGAGAGATCACAGTGTTCCTCAAGTTCTAAAAAAGACACAAAAATGAGAAATATCCTACATAGGAGGAAAGATGGATAGACCTTCCCATTAGTGGCTGTTATTCCAAGCATAAGGTTAAGTAAGCCCTCTTCCAATCAGCACATTAGTACTAATATACACAATACCAAATGAGACCCAGAGAGAGCAAGAAAGTCACTCTAGAAGATGATACAGAGAAGGGGAGGGGGGACTGAGCCTTGGAGAGCTAGTAAAAACTTAACAGGAAAACCAGGAACAGATGAAGGATATACAAAAGCAGGAAGGAGAGAGGGATCATGCCTACATGCATTCTTAAAACTGCATTTGGCACAACTCTTCCTCATACCCTCTATTCCTTTTCCCATTAAAGAAAATAGCAAACTAAGAACACTGAGAGAAGAACATCTAGCCATATATATGGCTATGAAAAGTATATATGGTTATTCTGCTAGTTTGAGCCAGTTTTCTTATATGTGCACTATAGATTTAAAGCAAGCACGACCTTGTAATACCACCAACTCAGAAGGCTGAGGCAGGAGGAACATTAGCTCAAGAGCAGCCTGAGCTCACGTCTAAGACCTAAAGCTAAATAAAACTAAAGCAAATTAAACTAAAAGAAAAATCCTACCAACCACAACCCACATTGGTTTATGTTCATTCACTCTCAATGAGCCATGAAATATCAAGTCTTTAGATAGAAGCCCTTGACTGCCTGAAACATCAGGTTAACTACCAAGGAGTAATTATGGGAAACATCTGTATGTAAGCAAAGAAAACTATGTGTCTTATGAACACCACTTATTTGTGTTCTCATGGAACTTGTTTCAACATTTCTAAACTTTCCCTTGGCTTTAGGGGAAGAATAGTGCCCTATGTACTTGTGTTAGTGGTTTGTTATAACTCAGACCAACTGACATACATTAACTGATGTCAAGTGAAAACTTACAGCATGTCTTCATGCCCTACACATCTGACTTAGCCCACCTGACACTGACATATCCTGGAACAGCCACCCAAGTGTGACATTTCATACCATGTAAGAGGCTTTCAGTTACAGTTGTCCATTGTGTATATTACAAAACAAATACCATAGCATTATATTTATATATAAATCACAAAATATCCAGACATCAGGCTTGGATAGAATGTTGAAACAGTACAAATGGCAGAAATTGGATTGTCACAGCCTTCTTTCAGAATTATTTAAGACTAACATATGAATTGAGTATGAATTGTTTCATACACAGAAAAGGAACCTACTATGTAGGTTGCTTCTAAAACTATCACATCTGTAAATCAATCAAAAGAACATGTGGAACAAGCAAGATGGCTGAGAGGGTAAAGGCACTTGCTGCACAAACCTGACAACTGAGCTTCAGACCCCGTGATGTCCTGGCTCACTCCTCTAATCCTAGCACTCCACACACACCTGTACATGCATACATACCCTCACACAAATACAAACACACATACATACATATATACATACATATATACATACACACACACACACTCATGCACACACACGCATGCACATACATACACATGCACACACACAGGCAAGAGCACATGTGCTTGCACGCATGCACATGTATACACACATGATTCTAATAAGTTTTTAAAATAACAAAAATAATGTCAAAACCATCTAGATTTAACACTAGAAATTAAAATACAGTAACTGAGGTGAAGATTTTATTAAAATTGTGCTCCAACCAAGCAAGTGGCCAAGTGAAAGGATATCTTAACCTTGGTAAACTCTAGTGGCCAACCTTGGGACGCAAATGTTCTTCTTCATTAAAAGTGCTCTGTGCTGAGTAGAAGGAACTGCACCTCACTTACATCATCTTGGGGTTTCGTAAACAAGAGGCACCTGTTCCCCTACTCCGTCAGGACAGCCTAGCACACAAACTGGACAGAAGCAGAACCAAAGTCATGTGTGCCGAAAAGTCTCTGTGACTTACACATCTTGACTACACATGTCCATTTTCTTTTCCTCCTTGTTAGCTGCTGCCTCACTTCCTCACACACTGTTCATCTGGAGGTTTTGGCCAAATGACAGGAGGTGATTGCAAAACAAGATACTAAGTAAATGTTGAAAATTAGTTAGGAAACTTAGCATACTTTTCTGAAATACTTTGTTATGAAAACACAGAATGGGAAGACTTAAAAAATGAGGCAGTTTTAAATGGGAAAAAAAAAACCATAGAAATTGAAATTTGTTTTTTAAAACAAAATCGGTTTTTAGCCTAGCAAAACCCATGTATGCACAGTTGAATGTCTCTGGTTAGCACGAGGGTAGCTTTGCTTCCTTTACCATGCTTACACATATCATTCCCTCACTTTCCATGTTTTCTTGACAAGAAGGTGAGAAAGGAGCAATTCCTCCCGTGTGTGTGGCTGCTGTTGACACTGAGTTAATCTGCAAGGATTATAGAATACAAATTGTAATCTGATTTAAAATAGTATGAGCCATGAGCATAATATTTTTCGAGGTGATTGCCTCCATATTATCTCTGTAGCCCCTGAAATGTTGCAGATTATTTTTGCCTATGTGTTGCTATCATTCTGGATTTATAGATGAGAAACTAGAAATTCAGAAAGTGATTTATGCCAACTTCTGTGCTGGCTTCTGAATTCAGAGTCTGTCCCCGTTCATCCATATCCCAGGGTCTTCTCAATATCTGTATATAATAGCAATTCTCTGACCCCACATCATGAGCCATGCTTGGGGGTTTGTGAGAAATATTTAGAATACATATGCTGAACTTCAGAATTACTTTTCATATTCCCAAAATAAACCATCTTCCCTTCACAATGTTTCCAAAATCCAAGATAAGCCAAGAATCCTTTTCAAGGTTGTTTCCAAGTGAACATTTTATGAATACATATTTCAATAAAACAAAACCAATTTTACACAAAATTAGCTTTATGACAGTCTGCTCTCATTCAAACACCTAGTGGTAAGGTTGATATGGTGGTCTTTTTTGGTATAGTAGCCACGAGCCATGCATGTGTAGTTATTTGAATTTAATTTTGCTGGTTGTGCTTGGAGGAAAGTCTATAATCTCAGTATCTGTGTGACAAATTCAGGAGGATCCATAGTTGAAGGTTATCCTTGGACTTCTCAACAAGATCCAGGCCAACCTGAGTTACATGAGACCATTTCAAAAATTACTTAGTTAACTTTAAACTACCTTCATCTATCGAGTGAAATCAACATGTCAGCTGTTTTTTCATACTAACCATGTTCCAAGGGCATTATAGTAACATGAGCTAGTGACTGATACACACCAGGTACCACAAATCTAAAACAAGTCCCTCATTACAGAGAGGTGCACCAAACTAGGCTGATCTAATTTGTCTTCTGGGGCAACATCAAAAATGTGTATGTACAAATGAACCATAACTCTATCTCACCAAACATCCCAGGAAACCAACAAGTCAGTAACATATATGGGTAATTACACTAACCCTCCAAATATTGGAAGCTCATCTGTCTCATTATGACTGTCAGTCACCCCAAAGGCCATTTGAATGGTATGTTGGTATACCAACAGATACACATGATAGAACAGGGCTGAACAGAGAGGTTCCATTTTCTCAGATTTCGTGACAGGGGCCTTTAAGGAAAGCTCTTGATGTGGAGTTAGAATAATCAGCAGAGGGACAAAGTAAACCAGTTTCCCTAGAGCAAAGGCCACATACGAAGCCAGCAAGGTTGAAGATGCAGCAGGGAATGTTTCCATAAGTTCAACCTGAGCATTTGTGTTAAGGAACAGATGGTCGCCTTAGTTGGGTAAGGGGTAAGGAGAGAAAATGATTAAACAATAAATAGATAGATGATAGACAGACAGATGGTCGCCTTATCTGGGTAAGGGGTAAGGAGAGAAAATGATTAAACAATAAGTAGATAGATGATAGACAGACAGATAGATCAAACTAAATCTCTTGAGGAAATCCTGGTTTCTTATCTAACTATCTGCAGCAACTAGCCAGGCATTTTTACACTAGGAAACATGCTAAGCTGAAAAGACAGCGGTTTGGGAGACGAAACACACGTAGGTCAGAATCCCCATCTACTCAGTCACTCACTACCTTCCGAACTGGGGTATCGTATGGACGCTCTAGAGGCCATAGAGCCAAATATTTCCCTCCTTTAATTGAAATTAGATGTTTTTTCTCACATAATATATATTATGGTCTTCCCCAAGTCTGCCCCTCCCAGTTTCTCCCTGCTTCCCTTCCCCTCCAGATCCACCCACTTTATGACTCTCTTTAGAAAACAAACAGGCATATAATACAATATAATATAAAATAATACAATGTAATTAATGACAAAACAAAAACTGACATTGGAATACAATATACAAAACAACGGAACAAAAGGAAGAGACCCCAAGAAACAGATATATATGAAAAGACATACTTGCTTGCATAATCATTTATCCCACAAAAAACACTAAAGTCATAATATATACCCAAAGAACCTATAGGAGACAGAGACAAAGACACAGAGACAGAGAGCAAATATAATAAAAATAAAGATTCATTGAAATTTTAAAAACAAACAAGCAAACCCCATGACTTTAGGAAACAAGGAACTGTGGATAGCTTCTGGGTTAAAGATGGGGGCATGTGTCCACTTCTTTCAGTTCTAAGACCCAATATGGCACAGACTCATGCACACCCTACTCATACTGCATGTCTCTGTGAGTTTCTATATGCACCGACCCTGCTGATTAGAAAGCCTTGCTCTCTTGGTCTCCTCAATCCCCCATGGGTCTTATACTCTTTCCATTTCTTTTTCCACAGAGTTCTCTGAGCCCTGGGGGCAGAGGGATGGAGACATCCATCTCTAGGACTGAGTGTTCCAAAATCTCTCAGTCTCGGAACATGGTCTGGATATGAGTCTCTGCCTTTGTCCCCATCTGCTACAGGAGGAAGCTTCTCTGATAATGGGCCAACTATCCTGTTTGCCAAGAAGTTAACCATGTCAAAACCTGACTTCTGAGGTAGATTTCGGATGATAGGTATTTTAAAAACCCAAACACATAAGTTATTGTCGCATAATTTCTATGGATGCAACAAAAGCTTATGTACAAGAAAAACATTGGTCCTGAGGAGGCTTCTGTCCTGCTTGGAAGAAAAACAAAGTCTCTATCATATTGCCTATAGGCAAATCTGTAAGGCATTTTCTTCATTGATGATTGGTCTGGAAGGGCCCAGACCACTTTATAGTATAAAAAAGAAAACTGGCCAAGCCATGAGATAAAACCAGTAAGCACTGTTCCCCATGGCCTCTGCTTCAGTTCCTGCCTAAAGGTTCCTGCCATGCTCTCCTGCCCTGATTTCCCTCAGTGATAGAGTATGGCTTGAGGGTTATAAGCTAAAAAGAGCCCTTTACTCACCATTATGTTTAGTCATGGTGTTTTATCACAACAGTACAAACCTCCTCACTCCCCTCTTGCTCACTCAGGTGTCTACACATCTCTTCTTTGGAAACACTGTCTTCTGAGGTTGATGGTCAGAGAACAGTAACTTTCTCTCTACCCATAGACAGGCTGAGTCCAGGGCCCATTCTCTGGAAGCATGAAATTCTAAGGAGGAAGAGGTTCTCTTACTCTCACTCTTGTGCCCCAACTATGCTCTGTTTAATTTTTTATGCGCAACAAAAATACTGAAAATAATTCAGTCATTCCTCTCACCATTTGCTACTGACACTTCTTGACCCTGGATTGACCCTTATATTCACCCTTCCTGACCCTGGTAATAGGCTTGTAGGCTAAGGTTAAGACAGGGATATTTTCCATGGGCCTACTAGAGACTAACCAGTTATGGAAGAAAAGGCCTTTCTCTATAGCCAGAACTCCCTTTATACACCTTATCATCATCTCTACTGACCAGGATCTGAGACAGTGCAGCCTCTCACTGACATTCAGAGGCAAGATGTGGCCTTATAACAGAGATCAGTAGATGTCTGCCTATGGAACAAACCCAGCCTGTAGCCTGTGTTTTGTTTAACAGTGTTTTGTTTTCACAGCTGGAGGATTTAACACGTGATTTCATTCATGCTAAGTAAGTGTTCTTCCACAAAGCTTTCCTCCTAGCCTTTCCGTGTTTTTCTTTTCAACTTTTTTATTTTTGAGACCCAATCTCACTAAGTTACCCAATCTGGCCTTGATCTTGCTATAGAGAGAGGTACGCTTTGCACCACAATCCTCAGTCTTTGAAGTAACTAGAGTTACAGGCCTATGGCCCAAGATCAAGCATCCTTTTGTATGTATAAAGTTTTATTGCAACAGAGCCATGTTCACTTATCTTAATTTTTCAACTTTGTCTGTAGTTCCAATGATGCTGGGGAATTTAAACAATTGCAACAGAAACCCACAAAGCACAAATTATTTGCTGTCTATCTTGCTGTAGATAGAGGACAAAGGCTTGGTGATATCAAGCAGAACCAAATATAAGAAGGTTACCATTTTGTTACTCCATCAATATGTATATGGCATGTTTAAGGCACTAAGTTCTGTGGCCAGAGCAGAACCAATTGAACAGATTCCTTTGCCTTCAAAAACTTAGCAATGCTTGTTCTAGCTTCACCACAATTGTTACAGCTCAACTTTCTCCTTCCATAGTTCTGAAAGAG
Source organism: Montemys delectorum (assembly GCA_019843815.1). Lineage (NCBI taxonomy): Eukaryota > Metazoa > Chordata > Mammalia > Rodentia > Muridae > Montemys > Montemys delectorum. Next base: position 61,261 of record JADRCD010214362.1, on the reverse strand, counting down.
CACAGACATGCATGGCAGAGTACAGATACTGTATGGCATGTCAGCAGGACAGAAGCCTGTTATAGCTGTCTCCTGAGAGGCTCCACCAGTGCCTGACAAGTACAGAGGTGGAGGCTCACAGCCAACCATTGGACTAAGCACACGGTCCCCAATGGAGGAGCTAGAGAAAGGACCCAAGGAGCTGAAGGGTTTGCAACCCATAGGAGGAACAACAATATGAACTAACCAGTATCCCCAGAGCTCCCAGGGACTAAACCACCAACCAAAAAATACACATGGTGGGACTCATGGCTCCAGCTGCATATGTAGCAGAGGATGGCCTTGTAGGATATCAATGGGAGAGGAGGCCTTTGGTCCTGTGAAGGCTCAATGCCCCAATGTAGGGGAATGCCAGAACAGAGAAGCGGGAGTGGGTAGGTTGGTGAGCAGGGGGAGGGGGGAGAGGATAGGGGGTTTTCAGAGGGGAAACCAGGAAAGTGGATAACATTTGAAATGTAAATAAAGAAAATATCTAAGGAAAAATATAAGGTGTCAGCAGGACTACTATAAAGCAGGCAGCTTACCCTGTTACATTTGGTAAACATATACTGAATTGAAAGTACAGCCAATGACAGCATCAGATGCAGTCATATTACTCACTCCCTGAATACAGAGAGGAGCAACAAGCATTTGGTAGATGTACTATTTACTTACGTACTTAATTTTGCAGGGCTAGGAATTAAAGAAGGCAGTGGTTCTCACTCTTCCTCATGCTGTGACCCTTTTATCCAGTTCCTCATGTTGTGGTGACCCCTAACCATAAAATTATTTTCCTTGATTCTTCATAAATGTTATTTTTGCTACTTTTATGAATCATAATATAAATATTTGGTATGTAGAATATCTGATGTGAAGCCCATGTGAAAGAGCTGTTTACCTCCCAAACATGTCACGACCCACAGATTGAGAATTGCTGAGCTGAAGGCACTGCATATAGTATGCAAGCGCTCTGTCACTGTGTTGTGTCCCAGCCTTTTGGTGACCTTACTTGTATCCCACTGTCAAAGGAGCCAGAGGAATAGATGATACAGGCAGCAGACTATAATTTTCAGTGAGAGACCATTTCTATTTGGAAAATATATGTATCAAGCAATTAAAAATTCTGCTAGTAATAATGATCATTGAGCCTAGTGGCACACAGCTTTCAACCCAGCAGAAGGACAGAGGTACATGGACTTCTATAAGTTTAAGACCAGCCAGCATGGTCTACATAGTGAATTCCAGGCCAGCCAGAGCTACATAGATGCTAATAACATTCGATTATTCTTCCTGATAATAATTATTAAACAATGAGAAATATACATGGGGAAAAAAAAAAGAGGCAAACTTTTTTTCTTGTTTCTAAAAGAAGGACAAAAAAGAAAATGTTGTATCCAGTGCAAAGAGGAAAACACTAGTTTGAATAATTCATAAGTGGTAAAGAATGTGAGAAGCATTCATGGTACAAGTATGTTCCTCAAGCCAGAAATGCCTGGCTTAACAAATCCAGGTTCTTAGGCTTGTAGTAGCAAGAAAGGAAGCTGAGGAAAGAAAACCTGGCAGTAGTTGAACTTACCACTTGGATGTAGAGTGGTCACAAAAGCCAGATGGAAGCTGCTCTTGATGGGACGGGAGGTGTGGTTCCATGGTAGAACACTTGCCTAGCATGAGCAGGACCATAGGACCAATCCCTCCCACCTGAAATAAAAAAAGGAAGAAAGGAAGGAAGGGAGGGAGGGAAAGAGGGAGGAAGGGAGACCGAAGGAAAGAAACAAAAGGAAGAGAATGTGGAGAGGGAGTGAGGGAGGAAGAAAAGAGACTTTCTGCGGCAGGACAGTAAGTCATATCCAGCCAAGGGAAGGGAAGGCATGGATTTGCCATCCAAAAACTGCTGCAAGCAGCATCCTAATCATTCTGGAAGCATTAGTACATAGCCCAACACAGAAAAAAAAAAAAAAAGATTGCTTATGGAAGTTTGAGAAATCAAGTCTGGACCATATTAACTAATTTTGAATCAGTCATTCGACTTAAATATAAATGAGAAGAGACTTGTTTTCAGGTCACCCCTGGGGGACTTTCCTATCTTCAGTTTGTCACAGTAGTCATCTCCATAATTCTCTTCCCAACCATTTGTTTCCTAAGAAGGATTTTCTGATTTGTCACACATGTCCTCATTCATTGGTGGGGTGCCCTGGCAGACCAGAGATTCCAACCGTGTCCAGGAAAGGCTTTCATAATTCACCATGCATACCACTCCGCTTGGCACCAGGAGCCATGGCTCTATCCAAGCGCATGCTCTCGGGCATTTACGGTTGACTTAAGGGACCAGATTTCTGATGATCTAATGTAGGACAAAGGGGAAGAGGCTGAGTAACATAGGCCTTGTGGTTGAAATTGAGAGAGAGAAAAAAAAGAAAGAAAGGAAGGAAGAGAGAGAATATGAAAGAGGGTACCAAGAGATAAAGCCAGGAGTAAGAGGAGTAAGTGGGGGATGCTCCTCTTGATGGTTTCCCCGGAGAAGAAGGTGTGGTTATGCTCCCTGAGGAAAACTGCTCCCTGCAGTGAGACAAGATTCTGCCAGAAGAGTGCTGAGAGGGAAGAAGGAAGGACGACAGGAAAAGTGGGAAAGGAAAGCCTGGTGAGAGAACAAATGTGCCAAGGCCTATCATTTTAGAAAGTGAGCTACCAGCCAGAGAGCTCAGGAAGTTCATATTGAGGGCCATCCTTGAAGTAGGGCATGTGCTGACCTCTGCTTTGGCAAGGCTGAGGGAGACAGAGAAGGAATGCAGTGGACAGGAGACAGTGCTTGGATTCAGGCTATGCTAATGCTCTTTGCAAAAGGCCAATTTGTCTAAGGAGACAAAAAAAAAAATATTCTGAAAAGTTTTCCTCTTTCCACGGTGGTAACGACTTCAGCAGTGAGCCCTCTGGATTTAAATATGAGCTTTACTCTGCTGAAGTGTTTCACCTTACAAAGATAGAGCACAGTCGTGAGAAAGGAGTGTGCCCGACTATTGTTACAATCTAAGCATTCAGTCAGCCTTCTTCTCCTGCTGAATATTCAAATTGGAAGACTACACGGGACAAAGAGAAAAATAAATGCATTTCTGATTAGAAAATGCAAATGAGTGCTTGAATTCTGCCTAAATCCCTCCAACACACCCTTTCGCTCTGTGCTTTCATTACCATCTAACTAGAACTTATTTTGTGTGTGTCTCTTCAATTTTTCTTATAAAAAAAAAAAACCTTAAGCCTGAAGGTGAAAGAAATGCAAATGAAAGCTAAAAGATAACAATGGGTCTATGGAACTGGCAACAATCCAAAAACAGCAACAAAGTTTCAAGTTGATCAAAAGGTAACAAAATAGAAATCTTCCCATGGCAGCGGCCTTATAAAGAAACATCAAAGTTTAGGAGGAAAACTTGGAAATTAATTATCCCAAGTATTTTAACATATTGACCACATACCACTTAGATAGATATACAAATGATCAAACACATTTTAATAAAAATATCACTATCATATGTTGTATCAGGGCAAAGCACAGTGAATGATTAAAATGCCCACCAACAGAGAACTGGCTTGTTAAATTAGGGTCCATCTTTGCAACAAAAACAACCAACCACCCTTAAAGAGCTGGTACATACAGCACGCATCCCCTCAGTATGTTAGACAGCCATAGGCTAGAACAATAATGTGTTTATTAGAACACATTTTAGTGAAAGTATCAATGATAAACTAAATGCCAGTTATATTTTATAAGGATCATCTGAGCAAGGACAACATTTGAAGAGGATCATAGCAAATTGTAAACTGTAGGCATCCTCAATCAGTGGCAGAAATGGGAGACTTTTGCTTTTTCTTCCTACTGCATTTTTTTAAAATCTACCCACCCAGGTTCTTCCATAATGCCAATGTATTTACTCTGACATTTTCATTTATATCTTCTCAAGAAATTTAGGGTTTGTAGCTTCTTGCCAGCGGGTATATCAACTCTATAATCTTTCCATTCTAAGCTGATGCTACCATTCTGCATCAGGGGTTGTCACCCCAGGTTCCCAAACATTCCTGGAGTGTAGGGAGCCTCTCTGCACAGCTCTCATTCTGCTGCTGCCTTCTCCCTGCATCCACAGTCAAGTTCCTGGGGACTCATGCAAAAAGCAGAATAATAAAAAAAAAAAAAAAAAAAAAACAAAAAACAAAAAACAAAAAACCTCCCGTTGTCTTTTTGAAAACTGGTACCATGGCAAAACTGCAGATTTTATCTCAGATAACAACCAAAGGAGAATCACTGCATCTTACAAAGGTGAAGGGAGATGATGAGCACTGAGCTGGATTGTTCTCAATCCTCACTACCCAGTGGAATGCCCTGTAGAACTGCTCATGTGCAGAGATTCCAAGGCTGCCTCTGCCATTCTGAAACCAAGTCCTTTTTGATCCAATACCATGCCTGATAACTTTTCTAAGTCCTTATCAGGCAGACAAGACAGTAGGTACCAGAGATCAAAGATTTGCCAAAGGCCATTCATTCACATACAGGTTAGAAGGCGTGTTCCTCCGAAGATATTTTACTTACTTGTATAGCCTGCATGGTACTGAATAACTCGGAGCCAATTATGCATAAACTTAACTTGTTATTAAAGCACAAATGTGATCTTATTATCAGAAAACATCCATTTCAAGTCAAATCTTTCCGAAGAAGTTACATTACTGATGACATTTCCTGTTGTTCCAGGATGAGGATGATGGGTCTCCTGCTGCCTCAACCGTCAGAAGACAGTCCCTAAGAACATTGTGTCTGGCACACCTTAATTGCCTTAACTGCTTACATCATAACTCATCAGTTCAGCAAACAGAAATAGGACAACTCAGCAGAGGATTCAAATGCCTTAATAATTGACTAACGATTCACGTCATCTCTGCAGAGAGCTTGGTTTGAAGTCCAGCACATCATCATTAAAATCTAGGACATCATCTCAAACGGAATCAGATTCCCACAGGAATGTCTAAGTTAGGGTTACTGTTGCTGTGATCAAACACCATGACCAAAGCCACTTGGGGAGGAAAGGGTTTACTTGGCTTACACTTCCAGATCACTCTGCATCATCAAAGGAAGTCAGAACAGGAACTCAAACAGGGCAGGGACCAGGAGCTGAAGCCATGGAAGAGGACTGCTTACTGGCTTGCTCCACATGGGTTGCCCAGCCTGCTTTCTTATAGAACCCAGGACCATCAGCCCAGGTAATAGAACCACCCAGAGTGAACTGGGCCCTTCCACATCAATCACTAATTAAGAAAATATTCTACAAGTTTGCCTGAAGCCTCACCTTCTGAAGGCCATATATCAATTGGGATTTCCTCTACTCAGATGATTCTAGGCTGTGTCAAGCTAATATAAAATTAGCCAGCACAGGAATTAATACACAAACACTGACTTTTGAAATGAGCTGTAAATAAATAAATGCCAGGGCAGGTCTGATTAATATGGATGCTTTTAAATTTTTTTAAAACTATTGTTATTGTGTGACTGTATCTATAGTGTGTGCATGTGAGTACATGTGTAGAGGTCCTTTTGGGAGTTGGCTCTCTCCTTTCACTGTGCGTTCCAAGGACTCAAACTGAGGTAACGAGGCTTTTATTCTCAGCTTAGACAAGAGGCAAAAAGCTTGGGAATCTGGAAACTCCATGGTGGAGTCCTGAGTTTAGGGACAGTGCACACAGCTCTGCAACTAGTCCCTTGCATTTACCTTAATCTGTGTCAATTGGTTGTTCCCAATATAAAAAAAAAAAAGAAAAGAAAAAGAAAAAAAGAAAGAAAGAGAGAGAGAGAGAGAGAGAGAGAGAGAGAGAGAGAAAGAGAGGAAGAAAAAAGGTCTCTGTTAATGCTTTTTGGGTTATTGTTGTTGTTTGATTGTTTTTGGTTTTCCATAAAAACTATCAGCCCTAGGGAATTTTTAAAAAATTCTCTGTGAACTACGGAAATGAAGCTGCATTCCACCTTCAGCAATAATTCCACATAATTTGCTTCCTTTGAGTGGGGAAGTTTTAGTCCATGCCCTGGAGAACCTATTACTATGTTGTTTCACTTTGCTTTTCATTTGTTGTTTTATTTATCTTCATTTATTTTAGTTTATTGTATTTCCACATGAGGAAATAGTTCATTTGAAGATAAACTCGCATTGTTGTACTTGGAAAAGCCTCATTAAATCTTTCAAAATACTAAATGTTGCATCTTTCATTTGTCCCCTCGATGACGGGGTGAGCCCTGTGGGTCTCTGTCTGAACTTGACAATGTAGGATTTGCTTATTCATTCAGAATTATTTTCATCACCAACCTAAACCAACTCGTTTCTAAATTCCTAAATGGCACTGTCTTAATGCTTCATGCTCCTGTAGCTGCAGAGTCATTACACTCAACAGTTGTTTTCAACTGGGCTCCCTTTCTTAGGAGCACATTACAGGTGATTACCTCCTCGGGATTCCTCCAATTGAGGCACCGGCTTCTGGAAAAACCATGAGACTACCCTGACCACACTGAGCCATAGCTGTCCTCCTTCCTCTTTATCTCCCACACTGGATCCTTGAAGGTGGTACTTAGGAGGAAGTGGTTAGGAGACCCACCCATGCCCAGGGCAAATCTACATGGCTAAAGGCTCAAAATGGTCAGGGTTTCACCACATGTAAAGGTTCTGTGAACCACTGAATTTGTGTTTTCTGTGCTGCCCCTTCCCAAGTCTCTTAGAATGTTGACAAAGTATGTGTAAACTTACCAGAGCCTATTTACTGGTGTCTGGACTCTTGGATACACTGGAGAGTGTACCTGCTAAATGGATATCTTGAACTCCTAATCATTGATGTCTCAAAGATGACTATATTTGAAATTAAGCCTTTTAAAAAGAGGTTAAAGGTACAAAAGGGAATTCCTCTAAACCAGATGGAAGGGGCTACTCCATCTAGTATGGACAAAATCTTTGTGAAATGATATTTGAGTCATTTAAATAAACAAATAAGGGCTAGGGATACAGCTCAATACTAGAATACTTCTCACAGAAGTGAGAAACTACGTTTAATCCTCAGTACTACAGGGGGGAAAAAAAACCAACTATCCAGGCCTTAGCTCTAAAAATAACATATGTAATCTATTCTGCTATTCAAGATAAATAAAGAATTCAAGTTTAATTCATCAACCAAATGCATACAATTTTGCATATTCACTGGAAGATAGACTGACCAGTCTCTGACAAATGGCCTATCTCTCTTACCTACATGTAAGCGTTACCTTGTAATGTTGACTACTTGGAGAACAAATGATATTTTCTTCACCTCTTACACTTGAGATCATCTAAAAATATGTTTTCCCTGGAGTGTGATATTTAGGGACTCACATCATTATGTTATGTGGCTGTACAAGGTTATAAAATAGTAGGTCAGAAGATTTTTATTTTTTGCCATAGGCATTAGGTACTATTAACCTTACACCCTTAGTCATTGTTAATTCACAAGCGAACACTAAAAACACAGTTTGTGCTACCCTATGAATTTTCCTTCTTGCATTGCAATTCTCTAGTGACTATGAGACCTTTAGTAGGTCATCATAATGGCAGAGATGATCATCTTCTTGGCAGTGCAGCCTGAGAAGTCAGGTCTGCACAACTGGCAAGTTTTCAGCAGGCTCACCTTAGAGTAGCCATAATACAACTGGGTTTTTCCTTGAAAATGTGCAGGGATAGCCAGAATCAAGTCTCCAAGGTTTCATGAAATATTGTCAGAATGTTTTAAATGGTCCTAAAGATGACATCCAAGGTTGCCTTCCAACCCTGGAGATATATAGACACAGAAATACGTGTGTCATTCACACACACACACACACACACACACACACACACACAAATCAATACACACATTTTAAAAATGAGCTATTATAAGTTAGTCAGACAACCAAAATGTGGCTTCTGATGACTGGGTATAGAAAGGAAAAATTTTAATAAAATAACATCAAAGAGAGATGCAAATAAAATGGAAGAGAGACGAAGGGTCAATAACTAAGAATCATTCATAATTTGTTCTCCCTGCTCATAGCCTCAGTTATTAGATATTGCCAAATATTTTCAAACACAGAAGTTTCAGATCAATCATATTTTGTTAATTCTGTCACATTAAATGTTATGAAAATCACATAGGACCTGATTATATAAGGATTTGAAGCTATGAGCTTATGAACACTTCAGATTTCTCTCTCACTTTCTGTAAATGTATAAATTGAAGAGCACAAAAATACATTTTGGAATATGTTATTTTGACAGTCTTTCTTCATTGAATCAAAGGATGCTCATTTAAAAAAAGTGCAGCAAAAGTTAAGTTTCTGCTGAACTAGCTGAGATCCCAGGTGCTCTAGGCTAGAAGCCGAAGTTTGGAAAACATTCAACCTGCTGACTTTTATCCACTTTTTCAGATGAGATGGCTGTGAGTAATTCGGGCTGTTGGCTATGGGACATGGACAGATCTGTCTGCATTATTAATAAACACTTGATGGAATGTGATAACAGAGACTTTAATTTCTCTGCAAAAAAGGACCAAAAGGAAAATTCTTAAGACTAATAAAGTCAAATAAACATGAATATTAAAAACAATAACTAAAGGCTGAAGCAAGGGCTCTGTGGTTGAGAGCCCTGGCTACTCTTCAAAAAGACCCAGGTTCAATTCCCAGCACCCACGTGGCAGCTCACAACACCGGTGAATTCAATGCCAGATATGTAAGTCTCTCCTGACCTTTGAGGGGACTGCATAGATGTGATGACTCTTCATCCACACAAGCAAAACACCCATACACACAAAGTAAAAACAAACTAAGATTTATGGACTGATTGTGGGGCTTTAGGTATTGTATCAAGTAATTTAGGGGATGCTTGTGCTTGTATATTTACAATAGGCTTATGATGTGGATAGAAATGTCACTATGTTTTGGAGATGAAAACATCAAGGCTTGAAGAAGTCAAGATCAACCCTAGGAATGGGAACTAATAAAATTTTCATAGACTAATCCATCATCATGCTGAGATTACATTCTAGACATGAACAAGTTACAGAGTGAAGACCAGCTCTCTCTGGCCTGTGCTATACCTCCATTCATATCATCAGGACATAAGAACATCTGGCCAATGGAGACAAAAGCAAAGGATATCTATGCACTTATTCCCTTGTTTGTATAAACAGCATCCAGATGCCACTTACACTTCAGCTATTACAAATTGTTGTGAGCCTAAAAGTTGAAATTTCTTATTCATAACTAGGGAAGGAAGTAGGGAGGAATGAACTGCAGAGCGTTTCCAACATGAGAATTAATTCTCTGCAGGGAAGACTGGGAGATTTTTCCATAAGAGGGTGAGTCCTCCAACCTTCTAAATTACTTTTTCCCAACGTAGATTGTAAACTACTGGTTTAGGTAAACTACTGGGTAGGTAAAACTTCAAACATTGGTAAGGTTTTCAACTTGACCATTGCCCTTGATGAAATCATGATAGGACTTTTTTTTGGCCATATTTTGCCAAAACATGGGCATAAATCTCTTTAACATAGATGATACGTGGGAAAGCAAAGATAGATTCAGAAGATCCTAACTAAGAAGATATTGACTGTTCTTCATCATCCTTAGGAGATAGGTGGATGTTTTGCAAGTCAGGGCTCGGTGACCTTGATCATCTTACAGGCTTTAAATAACATTTATGACTTACTATTTTCGTATGTTCTTATGAAAATAAAGCATTAATACATGACGTTCAAGAATCGCAAGCCTACTTGCTTCCTTTCTTGGTGATAGCCTTAAGACTTGACAAGCTTCTTAATTCTCTTTCTCCATGCATGTGTATGGGAACAGTAAGAAGCCAGAACCTCCCAGAAGCAACTAAATACAGAACAAGCGAAACAAAGTCAAAGCCTTTTATAGCAAAGGGCAAATATTTGCCTAATTTTGCTCAACATGACAGTTAAAAACAAAATCCTGAACCACAAACCCATTTGACCCCGCAACAGGGGCCTTCATTAAGAACTCTGTTTTGCCTTGAATCAGAATAAGCAGTGTCCATCAATTTTAATGCATTTTCTAGGTCGATATACAGACTCAGGATTGGAAAACACACTTAAGTCATAAAGCATCAAGCATCTTCAAACAACTCGGAAGTTAATTTGAGTGTGTATGTTAGCGTTTTTAGCCCTACCCATCTAGGCATTGGTTTCAAGGATTGTTTTCAATGACAACTTTTACAAATGCACATAGTATTTGTATTAATTATTTGAAAATTTTATGTATGCACATGATCTATGTTCATATTCACCCCCATCCTCCCCTTACCTTGGCACAGACCCACCCTTGACCATTGCTTCCCAGTCCCAAATTTACCTTCTCTCTCTTTTATAAGGCTCACTGAGTATAGCCTGTATTGCACATATGCTTCTGGGTGTGGGATCACACACTTAGATAAAACTAACTCACTCACAGAAGCCATCAACTGTCAATAAGTCCTCAGTAGTGATGAGGGCCTCATGCTAGAATGTTACTGGCTTGACCTGGTGCAGGTCTCATACAGGCAACCACGGTTGTGAGACAATCCTCAATTGACTCTAAGACTTGGGGAGAGGGAAAGTAATATAGACATCTCATTTGTGCCTGGGTGTTTATCGTATCCCTTACACTTTAACCAATCGCTCTGGTTTTAGGGAAAGACATGATGGTGACTTTTGTTATTCTCATTTTAGCAAGCAATTCATTTCTATGATTTCCAAGAGATTTGGACAAACTTTATTCAAGAATCAGAGCTACTCATGTCTGGCTCTGTGATTTTCCTAGAAACCACCACCACCATCACCACCACCACCATCACCACCACCACCATCACCACCACCACCCCTTCACTTCCCTAGCAGCTCTGGCTTACTTTTCCTTTCTGTCATCTCGTCCATTTGAACCCAGATGGAGCACTTGAAAAGCTAGAGTAGCTACCCAGTATGCTTAATTCCATAGCTTGAGGGTGATCCTTGCCAGAATCTGTCTAGGATGACAGTTGGTGTCCATGGGAGGACTAGTTTACAGAAGATTATGGGGCCATGTCACAAGTCACAATCATTATAGATGCTGCTTCTTTTTGTTATTTCTTTCCACTCTGTTCTTTCTACTTTCATTTTTTCCTTTATTTGACTTCTTTGGTTGTGAGAACATACAACCAAAACATCTCAAACATACATCTCAAAGAAGATGGCTTCTTTGTGAGCCTCTGTGGTTTTTCTGTTGTTAGGTTGGGTTTTTTTGTCTTGTTTGGTTTTTTTTGAGAGGTTGGTTTGCTTTTTTTTTTTTTCTTACTTTAATAAAACTGGTAGGTTATTTCCTCTTCAAGTAAATTTGCTAAGTGAACTGCATGTCTGCAAATATTTTAATCAAGAAAGAAAGGATGGAAACATGTAGCTTAGTTTATAGAGGGCAAGCCTCATGTCCTACATACATGAAGGGTAGGTTCAAACCCCAGAACCACAAGAAGAAGCCAAAAGAAAGAAAACAGGGCAGTAATTCCAAATAGATTGAGAGTACATCAGATGGTGATGGGGAAGAGAAGTCAAGAGGAACTTGACCAGAACACAAGCCAAGTTTGAATTACTCCAAGATCTATGTTGACACCCTAAAGGAGGACGAATGGTAAAATGTATGGATAACAGAACACCACACACTGTGAAGTAGACAGGAGAAACCAGTAAAGAATTTCTCAAGGAATGGGACAAAATTAGCATAAAAAGTTATCTAACAGGAATGTGTGTTCTGGCCATACTACCCTGATCTCAGTCAGAAGCTAAACAAAGTTGGACCTGGTTAGAATTTAGATGGGAGAAAAATGTGCTGTCTGACTGCAAAATAACCAATTCCTCTTTAAAAAGTCTCTGACCTCTGAAAGTGACATGTCTTCAGGTCATTAATTTTGAAATGGGCAAGGATGTTGAATGCTACAGAAGACCAGTGAGGGTTTTTAGAAGTATTTGAAGAGGCTGTCTTCTGGGATTTTTCCTTTATTGCTCACTCTCTTAATTATTTATTATGTAGGAAAATAATGTAAGGTATTTCGGCTTCAACAGGTTTGAGGATAGTGAGGTCCAAAACCAGTGGCAGCCGCTTCTTTAGGTTTCTGGTTAGTTCATCAGTAGAAGAGCAGGGTCTGACTGTCTGTTACACAAGATCCCTGCTGCTGAGTCATTTACAGATTAAAGACCACAGGGGAGGAGGTTGACAGAAACAACCTACTGATCAACCTGAACACAAGTTTGTGTTCAATAATAATACATGTGCATCCGTGCATAAGCAAAAGGTAGATGTGCTCTGGGTGGGGTTGCAGATAGGAGACTAGCAGTTTCTTGTTTAGACAGAAACATCTGACAAGGAAGGGCTCATTAGAGCCTCTGGAGAATGGCTGGCAGTGGAGAAGCTGACAGCTGTCGGGAGACTTTTGAAAATAGTTCTTGTTTTTTCAGTTCAAATTTTCTGAATCGCCAGCAGGAATCCAAAATGACATTGTTTGCTCCCTTGCCTGTTTTCTCAAATCTTCAGCACTAACAGGATTTTCCCAATGCCTCAGCTGTCTTCCCACCCTTTTTGTGTTAGAATATATACCCTCAAACACACAGGAATTCAATTTCTTAAATATATATATACATATACATATACATATACATATACATATACATATACATATACATATACATATACATATATATGCCATGTCTTCTGTTCTAGTTAATTACTGTCAGGCCCTGCCTTGAAATATTAAGCTACTGACAAGAGACAACATGTGTCTACACACACATACACACACACACACACATACACACACACACACACACACACACACACACACACACACACTGACAAAGACTCACCTTCATTTTGTGTTTCTAAGACAGATGACAAGAATTTATTCAGGTACCCTCTATTTCTATTCAAAAAACAAAACGAAAGTAAATGCTGCTCCAGACAGACCCCCCACTCTAGCTGACATGCTTTGATAAACTGCCTCTCAAGTATCTTATGCCAAGTATATGATATATTCTAATTTTGTTGTTGTTGCCTAGAATAACAATCTAACTCAAGAAACAAATTTCAGGTTCCAGCGGCAGCTCCCCATAACCTTCCCTGGTGGTTTCCTGCCCTGACACATCCACCAGGAGGATTAGCTTCTCTGTGGTGCTATTCTACCCTCACACTTCTGTTTGCATTTCTGTCTTTCTCAACAGCTAACATCAGCATTTACCAGAAGGACCATACTACTGCTATGTGTCTATGTATCACATTGGTGGGAGAAAAAACACGGGTAGGTGTAAGGACGATTGCTTTGCAATTGCAGTGCACTGGCTCAGAATGAGTATCACTGATTCAAGGAACATAGTAAATACAGTTATAATTCCTACTCAGAGTTGTGTTAATGAGATACTGAATCATCACTATATCTCAGCCCTCTCCCTCTTCCTCTTCCTCTTCTTCTCCCACCTCCTCTCCCTATCCTTATCCCTATCCTATCCCTACTCCTATCTCTTTCTCTCTCCCAGGTCTAGTTGGTGGTTACAGCTTCTCCTGATGCATAGATATATGGATCCTGACTACTAAGCTCACAATACATCAAGAATCTCTCCTTGTAGCTGCCTCTACTGCATGAAGTCCTTTAACAGAGTCACAAAACCTCTATTTCACCTTTGGTTTGTTCACTATTCTGCTGCTTTGGGCATATGATAGAACTTGAGCTTTTGCTCTCCCTGATACAGGTATAAGCACCATCTCCATTTTCCAGATGAGAAAATTAAAGGTTAGTAGAGCTGTATATAGACAGGGTACTACTCGATGTTTACTTGTCAAAAACATCCTTGAGAAAGGCACCTTATCTTTGCAGAATTCCAATCCATACCCAATAAAAGTTATTGATTTGAATCTCCCTAAATAACTGCTCTCAGAATGTCTTTGGTGCTATTCTCTCTTTATAAAATTAAGTACATCCTTGTATATTCTGACCTATATCAATCATAATCCTTGTAAGAAAATCTACCATCTACAAAGCTTTAGTAATTTTAATAGAATTAGCCTTGCCCCAGAGATAGGGAAAATACTAATTTGGCCACACTGTAAATTTAACTTTTATTCTCCTGTAGTAATTATCATCTTTGAGGCTTACTGCCTCTGTCAGCTAGCCTAGGTCTAGTCCTGAAAGCTTCTAGCCTCCATACAATCTAATCTAGGCCTAGAATGTTTTCATTCTCTGATACTACTGAATAAGATCGATCACCCTTTCTTATTTCTGAACTCTGGCTGGCTAGTTCAACTCAGCTGTTTGGGACCAAACTCCTCTCCTAGCTGACAGATTCAATCCAGCTTCTCTCTCTGCCACTGACTGAATTGTTCTACTTGTCCTCAAACCAACTCTGGCAATCTGTTCTAAACTTCTGGTTCTTTCTCATTCTTGGCTCAGTGTATCTTCACCTGTGTGTAGCTTGTTTTTTCTTCAACCTGTCTCTGAAAAACTCTTCTTTCCCTCTATGCTGCTCCCTTTCCTCTCTCTTCTCCTGAGAGTTGGGCATATCCTATTTTGTCAAATATTTCTTTGATTCGTCACTTTGTCTGCCACCCAATTAGAAATCTATTTCAAACATGGGTTCTTCCTTCTACAAACTAAAATTACCTTCATTGTTTGGGTTTAAAGATATATTCTAAGGGTGTATCTGTATTTCAGTCAGAGAGACTGAAAGGGTATGTTAATGGATGAGCCACATCTCAACTAGAAATGGGTTCTTAGCGTGATCAAATATTTTGCAACACTATGCTAGGTAGAAAAAAAAAATAACAAAGGACTAGCAACAGTGGTCACTTACTAAGCTCAAAAAGGCAAACAAGTTAATGTTTGGCAAAGGAACATGAGATGTGGGAAAGGCCTGTCCAGTAAAACTAGGGCTATAGAAGGGTACAGTCTTTCTTTTTTTTAAAAGATTTACTTAGTTATGTATATAAATGCTCTATTTATATATATGGTTGCATGACAGAAGATGTCATCAGACAAAAGAGGACATCAGATCCCACTATAGATGGTTGTGAGTCACTATGTGCTTGCTGAGATGCAAACTCAGGACCTCTGGAAGAACAGCCAGTGGGAGCTGTTCTTGACGAAAGGCAAAGCACAGAAAAGAAAAATAAAATAAATGCAGAACTCTCCCCTCTCACTTTTCACTCAACTTCTAGGCTCATCATTGTCTGGCTCCAACAAGATGCTAAAGTACAAAAAAAAAAATGGATGAGACTGGACACAGAGTTGACTAAAATATAGCTCTAGGGACCAACAGAGATCTACTAAATGGTCCTTAAAATTTTCTCATCAAAATTGTCCTTCAAGAAAACATTTAGGGGATCTTTTACTAGTAATAGGAGCTTCCATCTTCAGAAAACATTTGGTCATTGAACCCGAAGCAGACTGTCAGAAACACAGAGAGACATTGAGGCGTGTCATCTGAGCAGGGCAGATCTGTGAGGCCCCTCTTGTTGGGACATTGCTGATCATTGCCTATGGAAGTCAGGATTTATCATTGTCCTAAAATGCTGCCATATCACACATGGTTGAAGATACTGTGATAATAATCCATTTTAATAATAAGTAGCTAGAAACATTGCATGGCTGATCCTCGAGCATTATTTTTTCTTGGTAAATTGTGTAGAACATAGGATTGAGTGATTCTATAAACTCACATAGCTTGCTGTTTTCTCATTTAGTACTAGGTTGGTTTTTCAAAGCAACACTTAATAGTGCTTCTAAATTTGACCTCCAATTACATGGTATTTTAATATCCTGACCCACAGATACAAACGTAACAGATAATTTTTGTGATGCAGTTATCTCAACAGGCCTGATCCTGTGGTGACCAACCTTCCCCTGGGAATCGATTGTTCCCATTAGAATGGAATTAATGTTTTGAAGCACCATGGCTCCATTTTATAAATTGGTTCTCCATGGTACATGACATGCTATGGAGCCACCAAAGAAACAGTTTCATCACACTGAGTCATAAGAGAAAAATAACTGGATTCCAGGATAATGGAAGCTAAATAAAGATATACTGCATAGAAGTAAATGTCAAGATCTTCTCAGGACCAGAAGGGTTGGAAATATTATGCATATAGAATTTGTGTAATTTCTGTCATCAGTGCCACAATAGCTTATTATGACAGTATTGTCTGATGTCATTTCCTCCATCTAGAAAGTATTGCTTATGTAGTCTACCAAGAAATATACAGGACTGCACATATGCACCTTTCCAACCTAGTTCAATCTAAGTTTCTTTCCTAGTGATCTAGTGTAGTTCCCTACAATAACATCTTTACTGAGCCATCTTCAATCAGGCCATATTAAGCAACAGTGTAACAGCTGACACCTTGGCATGTGTTCAGCACCTAAGATCTAAGTGGACCACAGTTAGTTTGGCATTTCTTAGCTAGTCCTATACATGTCACATACACATATACATATCTATTTAATTAACAGCAACAAATTAGTCTACTTCTCTCCACAATTTGGCTTTGAAAATATAATACACAACAAAACTAAATCAAACAAACAACCACAACAAAAACATGACAAGCAGGAGTTCTACCAATAATTTCCTAACTGCATATAAAAGCAAAATAATAAGCAGAGTCTTGTGTTCTATGAAAGAAAAACATCTGAACTAAAAGATATGCTCAAGACGTGTATTAAAATCAGAAGGTCCGTTCAAAGTTAAAGAACAGAAAATCTGGTCAAAAGAACATATGAACTACTGCGAGGGAGCATGGCAGGAGCACAGGCAGGAGCATAAATGAGCAGAAAAAGCATCCCTTCAAGGCCAGTGATGGCAGGATTCTCAGATACAGAATGTAAGATGGGCATGCTTGAAGTATTTATGGTAATTAGGAACATAAAACCAATGTAAACAAATCAGGAATATTTTTTGAAGATTCTTTAGAGAGAGCTTAATATTTTTATTATGAGACTCTTTTAACTACTTCTATCTAGTTATTTCCTTAGGAACATTGAGGTTTCCACGTGTCGGTTGCAAAGACATGGTTCCACAATGCACCTACTTTTCTCTAACTTGTCAAACACTTTGGCATAACTTGTCTTCATATTTGCTGCATTGTGTCAGCAATTATTTTCATTTGTAATATGATCTCTTTGTATTAAGAAATCACTAATTTTGCTTTATTATATTTTTCCCCCCACCGAAAACTCAAGAACCAAGACTTTATTCTCTAGAAGGCTTGAGACTCATGAGAGGGAGCCCACAACTGCCGCTGTTGATGACATTTTGCTACACTTGCAGACAGGAGCCTTGTATAACTGTCATCAAAGAGGCTTCACCCAGCAACGGAAGGCAACAGATGCAGAGACTCACAGCCAAACATTAGGCAGAGCTTGAGGAATCTCACATAAGAGGGTGAGGAAGAATTGAAGAAGCCAGAGGGGTCAAGGGCACCACAAGAAGAATCCACAGTATCAACTAACCTCGGGCCCCTAGAGACTCACAGAGGTGGAAAGGCCAACCAGAGAGCATGCATGGGACTAAGCTGGGTTAACAGTTGTGGAGCTGGGTTTTCAGGTGGAACTCCTAACAGCAGGAGCAGGGCTGTCTCAGATTCTGCTGCCTGCCTTTAAGCCCTTTCCCCTACTTGGACTGCCTTGTCTAACCTCAGTAGGAGAGGATGTGCCTAATCTTACTGCAACTTGATTTGCCAAAGCTTGTTGCTATCCATGGGAAACCTCCCCTTTCCTCAGAGAAAGGGAAGAGGAGTAGATGGAGTAGAGGAGGGGAGGAGAGTGGGAGGGACTAGGAGGAGAAGAGGGAGGGAAAACTCTGATCTGGATGCAAAGTAAATAAATACCTTAATTAATTAAAAAAGGAATTTATTCTCTAGGAGGTCTCCATCAAGTGTGTATCTTGTTTTATTCATTGCTTCTTGCCCCTTTACTATTTACATCCCCCATATTTTCTTTTGGCTCATTCTGTTGCCACTTGCCCAGAATGAAACAATATGCCCGGGTGTTAGGATCTAAATCCATTTCCTTCCACTTGAGTTGTGATGACTTCGCCTCCTGGAGGTGCCATGCCTCCTTGTCGACAAAAATATTGTTAGTTTTGCTCAATGGGAAGAACTGGAAGAAAATAAATGGAAGAAAAAGAGGAAGACAAAAAGGGAGCTGTTAGCTTATTTTGCAACGGATTACTCCATATGGCCCCTCACCCTAAACACAGTCATTGGTCACAGCTTCACCATATCCACACAATCCTGCCATCAGCCTTGTTGGGCCTTTTCACAGGCACCTGTCAGACTGTTGTCACAATGAACATGCCTGAGTCTCAGCAACACAGAAACTCTTCCCAACTTTCTGAGATATTAGCACTCACTCAGTAGAGCCCTCTCTTCAGAAAGTAGAGCTCCATTTTTCCAGGATCTTCTTCAGAACTTATAAGGCACTGGCCACAGGCACATGAATGTCACTCTCTCTGGAGCTTTGCAAATCTCCGTGTGTGGGTCCCTTCATGGAGCTGCTGGCTCCTTCTCACCAGCTTCCTAATGACATTCCTGATCTCAACCGCAGACTATGCCTCCAGCCTTGTTGATATTCTCTATTTTCTGTCATGATCACTTCTGACATCCACAGGGCCTTCTTCAGTCCTCTCTCACTCAATCAACAGATCCTCTATTAAAATGCTTAATGAAGTTTCTTTTGTTGGATGAAGCTCAATGGATATAAACATTTAGTTTATTCATTTTACTCTTGTTTCTTGTTGTCAACATTTAAAGTTCATGCTCTGTTCTCTGTTGCCACTTCCTTGCTAGCCTGTACAACAGGAGAAAATGTAGGAACCAAATATCTCTCAATAATTTTCTTCAGTTTGAGAACGGACAAGAATTCCCTTCTCTAGCGTAAGAACTGAAGCTATTACTAAATCAGAGACCAGAGAAAAAATTCCAAGAAGGCTATGGGTGAGTTCTGTTTAGATGCTTTGGGTATATAACATGCTCAGCAGGTGTCTGATATTCTTAAGGGGTTCTGGGAATGCACCAAAGAATTAATTATAATTCCTTTAAAAAAATTTAGTTTATTAAATGGCTGGCCTAATTCTGGCCACTTTTTATCTCATTTTTTTCTTTTTGATTAAATGTAATAACGTTAAGATAGACAATTGATATTCATCTTCCTATTTCCTTACTAACCAGTGTTTTATCAAGGACAGGATTTCAAAAAGTGGCTTTTAACAAGAAAAGATACTGAATACTTAGATGGCTTTCAACACTTAGAAGCCAATTAAAGAAAAGCAGGATCTTAGTCTTTAATACCACACACATAAACCTCAAAAAACATTGATAAGCTTACAAATTCTCAGACAGTGACTCTAAACTGAGGCTGGTCCTCAGAGTAACTTCTTGGAGACCTGAGTCTCATTCTTGGAGCCTGCTAGAGGCTGAGTTTAGGGTATGTATATCTCCTGAACGCTCTCTGAATTTTGAACATCTTTACAGCCTTCTTTTGAAACTATTGCTCTGGTTCTAAATGTTTAAATTATTGTGTGATTTTGTGTTCTTAATACTAATCCAACTTTTTCTCCCCTGTGCTTGTTTTTCTGTTTCACGTGCCTCAATATCAAAATATTCTTACCCCATGAGTCATTTGGAAGTAAAGGCTTCAGGAAGTAAAAGCTAAAAAACCTCATGGCTGAAGTCATCCTCCTAAAATATTTCCCTTATTCTGCATATGAGGTTCCTGCCTGCGCTTTCCTCAGGATGGAGATAATGGTAGCCTTCTGAAATCAACATGTTTGACCACGTACTTCTATTTTACAAATGCAGAGTAAGTCAGGGATGCCAAATCGCAATGTCCCTTCTGTTCTCTGCCAACCCATTACCTTATGGACTCAAATATGCTTCTCTTGAAACAGATGGCTCTCCCTACTCTCCAGGTTATTGCATAAGGAGATGAGAGGCAGCTGATTGACTGTGCCTGATTTCCAGAGAGAGAAGCATAATCCACATGACAGGACCACAGGTGTAGAGAGCAAACTCGGCTTCAGAATCAGGCTTGCTAAATTTCAACCTTGGCTCTGTGTCTTTCTGATCGTGAGCACAAGAAACCTCATTTGCCTTCTATCTTTCTTCTGTAAAATGATCAGAAGTACTATCTTCTTTAGATGCTCATTAGAAATTATATATATATATACATATGTATATGTATATATATGTATGTATGTATACATATATACATACACAAATATACACAAATATATACACAAATATACTTAAACATACACAAAATATGTATATATATAACACACATCAAAGAACTGAAAATTTGCTTTCTTAGAATTTATATGTGTAAAACCAAGACTTTCCCAAACTTCCTTATCGATGGCATTCCCTCTGAAAGGCCACAAGATAGAATTTCAAATGAGGAAGGTTTAGCAATCCTTTCTCAGGAGCTTAGACCACCTGTTACACAGTAACCAGCACAGACTTAATTTTTAGTCTGAAGAAGGATTGTGTTTATGATTTTGCTTCCTGAACTCACTAGAATTTTTGCTGATAGTCCAAACAATCCATTTAGGTTTTTGAAAGTGTTTGTGTGTGTGTGCGTGTGTGTGTGCGCATATATATGCATGCTATGGAACTGGAAAAAATTTTAAATTTTAATATGATCTCAAAATTATTTTAAACAAAACCACTGTTTCTCCTCTTTCCATCCTGCTGTGGAGAGATGGCTGCACATGGGACTTCCTTCTCCGTATGTTCCATTTTCCCCCCAAATGTCTCCTGTTTCCAGTGACATCATCTTTGTCTCCAGTTTTCAATCAGGCATGTTTTGGGCTAGGTTTTTCCTATGTTTGTACTTCAGGTCATTTCCACTGTTTTTCACAAAATAAATTGGCTTCTCCCTCGGGCCAGTTTTATTTATCTGATTTCTGATCACATCCTCTCAGTATTCCTTCCTTGACCCACAAATGCAGCCCTGGGGAAGTGTGCGGACTGGGGAATGGCTCAGTGATTCCCAGAGCTTACTGTTCTTGCAGAGCACAGGACCTGGATTCTCAGCACCAAGGTTATAAAGGTCACAACCACCTATAACTCTAGTGCCCACTGGTTTGATGTTTTCTGCAAGCCTCATTTGGCACCTGTACTCACATGCACATACCTATACACAGACTACATAAGCATGTAATTAAAACCAAAATAATAAAATTTTCAAAGAAAAAGTTTACTTTGGGACTCAGGCCAGTATCTGTATGATACTGAGAGGGATGTTTCTTTGTATTTTAAGCATCTCTCCATGAATAACACATTATATAGAGCCACAAAATTCTTGAAAAGAAAAAAAAATGGTACAAACTACAATCTCAAAACTGACTTTATCTTTTTATTTTATCAGTAGTACTTTTCTTGCATACTTCAATGTATACACTTATACATGTAGATAGATGCAAACATACACATGTATAGTTAGTTCTGTTTGTCTCTAGCCACTCATTTCAGATAAATTCTCTTTTCCCAGGAAATATAGCTTCAGTTTTCCTAGATTTCAGGCTGACTCTATCCAAGAGTCCCTGACCATTTTCTAATGAATGGCTTGACCTCTTATTGCCATGAATGTTATTATAGGAGCTATCCATTGTTGAACATCAACAAACATTGATTATCTCATGGACTTTCTGGGGGCAGGCAACCAGGAGCACCATGGTTGGGTTCATGGTCCCTCACAAGGTTGTATGAAGCGGTTGTCTGGGACTGCAATCACGTCGAGGTTCTACTGAAGCTGGAAAACACAAAACAGTATTTGCTATGGATTCCATTTCAGGAGTCAAGCCAATGATCTAAAAGTACATTCACAATATAATGCTTGGTTACCTATGATAGGCTTATGGTATGACTCTTCCCCATGAGATAAGATAGAGCTAGGTTAGAATCAAGTGGAATGTCTGACTTGAGGTCCTAATGATGTGAAGGTCACTCTATTAGCCACTTTTTTCACTATTGTGAGCAATACCTGATAAGAAGCAAGCTAAATGTGTTTATTTCAGTTTACAGCTCATGGGAATACAGTTTATGATGGTAAGGAAAGCATGATGGGAAAATGAAGGAAAGTGAAGCTGATCACATTGCATCTGTTCAGGAACCTGATAGTAATGGAGATATATATAATAAATAGATAGATGGATGGATGAGCAGATGGAGGACAGACAGACAGATGATATAAATATATAGATGATATAGATACATATCAGTTCAGGATCCCAGCCCATGGAACTGTATCACCTACATTTGAGGTATATATATGATGGATCTTTATAGATAGAGATAGATTAGATAGACAGACAGACAGACAGACAGACAGACAGACAGACAGATAGATAGATAGATAGATAGATAGAGGAAAGAGCCAGATATCAATAGATACAGATGATATAAATGATAAAGATATAGCTGTTATACATATAGATTATAATATAAATATAGATGATAATATAGATACAGATAGTGTAGCTATATAAATATAGATGATATAGCTATATCCAGGACCCCATCCTATGGAACAGTACTACCATATTTGAGATGAGTCTTCCCATAACAACTAATTTAATCTAAATAGTCCATTACAGATATTGCCAGAGGCCTGTCTCTTTGGTGAGTCTACATCCTGTTGAGTTGGTAATCCATATTAGCCCTCATCATCAGTAAAGTAAGCCTTATTCATCATATCTTCACCAGGTGACATTCTATTCTGGGACTACATAGAAATGACCTACAGTGAATCTTGACTTTCCCTCATGGAACTTTAAGTATATTCTAGAAGCTGACACATTCTTCTTGTATCAGAGCTCTGCAGCACCTTGTCCAGCTCTGGACTCCAAATCCATTTGTTCTACACATCTGCTGTCTATTCAAACAGTTCCCACATCAGTCAAGAGGAACCTGTAGTGCCTGCAATTCTGATTGAATTCGAATTGCTCCTACAACCTCAGTCTTGCCCGTTCTGGGCTCCAGAAAACTGAGATACATGGTACTTCATCAGCAAGCCCACCTGACATTGTCTTCTCATAGCTCTTGCCATCTTAAGCTCTGGCAGAAAATCCCGAGGGCAGCATGACTATCAACTTGGGGCCTTTGTCCCTAACTCCTTCCTAAACTGATGGCATCTTTAGCAGTGACTCTACCAAAGTCTACAGCCTGTGTCGGCAGGTTCTCTGCACAGCTATCCCCTCTAGGTTCCTGTAGTCACCCCATTCCTTCCCATTCAAGCTTAGATTGCTGACCATTCCGATTCCTCTGGGATGTTTGGTTTGTGTCTTTCTTCCTAAACCATATTTACAACTTTATAACTAGTCCTGTGTTAAACTCCCCTCCATTGTTCTGCTTAAACTGTCACTGTGATCTCCTAAGATCCTAACTATGAAGTGAGTGGATTCAAACAGCCCAGCCTCCCAGGATGCCTGCAGCCACACACCAACAACAAAGCAGAGTTACTGGTAATTAAAACAATTCCCATTGAATTGCTCCGCGGTTATTGGCTTAGTGACTGGCATCAGTGTTCATTTCTAAAATATCTACACAAGCCGTTGTTTACTGCTAAAATCTTCAAGAGACAAATGTTAACAGATTGAACATCTTCAATTAAAACCCACTAAAACAAGTGATGACTTACACACAAGGAGTCATTTGTATCAGTGCTGAATGGCAAGTATCATATCCAATTATGTGTATTTGAAATTGTGAGAGTGGCAGATCTAGAACTAGGCTCAGAGAAAGAGTATTCTACATAATAGAGTGTGTATAGGCAGGCAGCAGGACTTAGAACTTAGTCACTTCATGTTCCTTGATGAAGAAATGACTATAACACAGCTATGCTTTGTTTATGTGAAAAGTATTTGCCAATTTCTGTTTGTTGTTAAATAGGCAGTTCAGAAAATAAATTAAACAAGGACCTGCAGGAGTTTCATTAATTCTAGGCTTCATAGTTGCTTTTGCAACTCATGGGAGCTGGAGGTACTGTAAAAATTAATTGTGATGCACAAGCAAAAGCAATTACACATACACACACATGCATGCACACACACACATGCACACACTGGAACCCAAACATAGGCTTGCACGGGAGTCCACCTCTGGTGTTTAGTGATTTTCTGCTGAGAAAGGGTTAATCTTAGCCTCCTTATAAAGCTCCTTATAAATAATGGTTGAGTTTACACAACCTGGAAGTACTGAACTTCTCCCTGAATGAGCCCTTGTTTGGGCACAGCGTAAACAGAGCCTGTGTTAGGAAGAGAGTGTCTTTGTCTGGAGAAGCTCTGAGGGCTTAAGCAGCTGCTTGCTTTCACTCCAGAGGTGTTTGCGTTTCACTGACAGACACAGTCATTTCCAAAGTGTTTTCAATCAATACATACCAGACAAGTGGTGGAGAATCATCTCGTAAGGGGAAGTGGAGAAGAACACAATCAAGCCATTGTGTCATATTTTTCAAAACAAACAAACAAACAAAAAAATGCTTAAAATTTTAGCATCTATTACTAAGTGATGAGTACAAAAGTCACTGCAGGCTGTGAGACTGGATGCAGGATGCATGTTTAACGCTGCTTTTTAAAATGGGATTGGGTATTATTGGTGTGTTCTTGTTAGGTTTTCTTTCCCTTAAAAAAAGGCCTTCTGTGTGTGCACACCATCTTTTTTTTTTTTTTTTTTTTTTTTTTTTTTTTTGCACAAACTGATACATTACTCTTGACTTTGGTCTCTCTAGGAGACATAAAATTCCATGTATAAGTACTGGATATACTTCATATAGCAACAATATCTTAGATGTTTGACTGAAGTCTAGAAGACATCCTTAAGGCATTTTCTTGTGACAATGTTCACATGAATTCAGGCACACATTGATCATATTCTCTAGTTTTCACTTCTAATATCCATTTTAGCCTCACGTCTTTCTGACTTGAAGTCCGATCCTTCAGAGATACCTGTTTGAAAGAGAGGTTGCTGAAGATAGCCTCTCTAATTTATCCATTCTTTTCTTCTGTCTTTTCTTTTGCTTTCTTTGACTTTTGCCTAAGACGATTTTATTTCATATTCATTCCCGAAGATACTGAGTAAATCGAATAATAGATGTGACCCCCTCCCTTCCTCCTAACCTCTTTCCCTCCCCTCCCTTCTCCCCTCCCTTTTTCCCTCCCTTCTTCCTTCACTCCCTCCCTCTTAGTCTCCCTCCCATTGCTATCTAGCAGTTGAATAGAGTACTAAAAGCCATAGATCCACCCAACTGTGGGATATAACCTCTAAACCCAAAAAACCTTTGCTCCTTATCACTAAGACAAAATACCTGGTGTACAGAAATCACTTATCTTTTGACCAATAAACAAAAGAGAGAAAAGAGAGCAGGAGTCTCATGATCCCATTCAAGGACATGTTTCCAGTGACCTAAGACCATCCCATGAGGTCTAGTCTTGTGAAGCCCAACTTTTCCTAATAGTACCACTCGGGACCAAGCCAAGAGAGAATGTTCTGGCAAGTCCCTAGGAAATCATTTCCTTCTGTGTATTTCTAGTGTCATTTCACCATATCTGCTTTCTGTTGACAGGCAATAACCTATCTAAGTGATATTGCTTGGAGATCACAGTGGACTCTCTCACACTCTGAGAGCATCAATATAGGGGATGAGGGGATATGACTTTCGGACACCAAGACTGCACTTAGTTAATGGCCCTTGGCTGTCATCCTGATAAGTTTCTCCTCTCACCTGAGAGGCCTGCTTCACCAAGTCCATGTCACACTCCTGGGCAACCTGTATCTAAATACTTCTAACACAAACTAGATTACATGGTATATTATAAACTTGAGTGACTGATAGGCAAGAAATAGCTATCCTCTCTTCCAGCAGTGCACATGGGAAGGCTAATGGTACAGATGATCTCTCCATCTAAGCCATTTGCCCCAGCAGACCCCAAGTTATTAGATATCTCATTGATAGGAACAGGGACTCACCCAAGAAGAAAACTAGGGTTTATAAACCTAAGACAAGGCCATGTCCTCAGTGGTAGAGAATTTTACAGTTTTTTAAGAACTGCTTTAAGAGTCCTATTTACACCTGTTAAAGATTAAGCAATTGACAATGAAGCATGAAGTGACCATGACATGCAAAGTTCTCCACTAGAACTATACTCCTGTCCAATGTACAAAGGTAGATGTTCCTAGAATCAATGCAACAAATGCCAAAAAGTCAAACCCAAGTAGGAGTTACACCTGGTGGTTTAGGGCCATAATACTAGCTAACTAAGGTGGTACTACTCAGGTTAGAGTTGGGGCTTTCCATTTTGGTTAAAGCTCTTCAAAAAAAAACCCCAAATCTCAGATCATGCCAAGAGATGTGTCTGATGATTCCAAAGCCTGTTGAGCTGATGATGAAGACTAAGTATACATAGACTGATGATCTAGTTCATGGTATAAGTTGTCTCCATTGACTTTCTTTTCTAGAAGGAACAATGACTCCTTTTGACTTACCAGCACATACTCTAGTGTGACTTTGACGTTCTATCAATAGGATCTCCTACTTGCACATTTACTTAAGCTTCAAAAGCTTAAAACTCTAGGCTAGACAGGATTAGCATGTGGTATTGCATCTGACCAGTGGACTCCCGTAATGGCTAGAGCCTCAGAGTGCTGGGAAATGCCATGGAATCCTTGAACTTGTAACTTGAACCCGTGCTAAGTGGTCTAAGGATAGGAAGGGGCCAAGGATCTGAGAAAGGGAAGCTCAAATAATCCATATCTGATTTCACAGGGCTTGGATAAGGCTGTCCACATCATTGGAAAACTTAAACATCCCAGGAGGCCTAGCTAATATAGTCCGTGCAGATACAGCTAAGGCAAACACTACCCAGAGGTAATAGCCACCAAGTATGTGTATCCCAATGTCATGACTTCCTGGAAGGCTGAGGGGGTTCAGACCAGATCCTCATAGGTGATTCAACTTTAAGCTCTGAAAGGAACTACAAGTTTTAATTCCCTGTTGTGATTCAAGCCAGAAAAGAACATATTACCTTTCAATGACAGGTTTAAGAGGTTTTCAACCTCAGCAGAAATAGCGCCACTGGAGCTAAGCAGAACTCAGCCATAGAAAGTGCGAATCTGTATTTCTGAACAGCTGATGTGTGACTATTTCAAAAACCTTACACAGATAGTCTTCTGTGTAGATGCCCTGACACGCAGCTCTCGGAACTTTCCAGAACTGACTCATAATTAGCCATCAAGGTCTGTTCAACCAAGAAGGATGGAATAACTTTATCTCATTTAAGATTCTGAATCGATGTTCTTCCTTATCACGTAAATGTCCTTTAATGAGTCACTTATTGTTATAAACACTTTTGATTCTAAGGATTTGCCCAAATCCATCCTTACCTGTTACTGGTTAGAATGTAAAATTGTTGAACCACTAGAGAAAAAACAAAGTTTCCTAGTTCCCTCACTAAAGTTAAACATGGATTTTTTTTTTACCATATGACCCACCAATTCCACTCCTAGGCACACACCAAAAATCATTGGAAACAGATGTTCAAATAAAACTTGGTGCACAAACAGCTATAACTGCAGCTTTCAGGGTAATAACCTGCAGGTGGAAACTACCCAAATGCACATCAACAGATGAATGAATATATAAAAAAAAAATGTGGCCTGCCCACACAGTAGAATATTATTCAACTATTAAAAGGAAGGAATGCATGAAGGGGGTGCACGCCACAAGACAAATGAACTGGAACTCCTGCTTCAGATGAATGAAGCAGACACAAAAAGTTGGAGACTGTATAGTTTAATGTATTTGAAATTTTCAAAATAGGCAGATCTATAAAGATGGCAAGATTAGGGGTTTCCAGGAACTAGGGTGAAGGGGGAGTTAGAACTGATTGCTTGGTGAATAACAAGCTTTCCTTTGGGCATAAAGAAACAAACAGTTCCAGAAGCAAGTGGGGGAGACAACACCACAATTTCCTGCGTGTGCTTATTGCCTCTGACTTCTTACAAATGTTGAAAATTGACAAGCCTTACCTGTCGTTTTGTACGATGAATGGATATCTGTCTTACTTCCCAAAACCTCTCTTGGGCCCATGGAAATTTTTCTACAGTATTAATTGAAACGGGTCGACGGTTTTCCCTCATGGGAAGGAACCCAAGCCTCTGATTGCACCAAGCAAAACTGGTCAGCTGTTTTACAAGGAAAACAGCTGGCACTGAAGCCTGAGCTCTTTAAAGAGCTGCTAGCTGAGCCTCCTCCCCAGGGTGAACTCAAGCTGAAGAGCTGTGATTCTGAGCTTGCCAGGTTTGTGTGGGCCACACCCAGCTACTAATAAGTTCTTCCAAACTCTACATGCCCCATTTTAATAACTAGCTCCTCTCTCACCTTGGAAGTTCCCATAATCATGTGGCCACTCAAATGAGAAGAGCAGAAACCACCGACAATTTGGAGACGAGACAGAGTCCAGAAAAGGAAGCAAAGTCATGAAAATATAAATTTAGCTTGAGGTGTTCCATGAACACAAGGCAGAGGCTTAGAATTAGGGCTTGTTCTAAATGTCCAAAGGGAGAAAATAGTGGTGTCTCTGGAACAGAGCCATGTGGGTAAAGAAAGTTCTAGAGCAGAGGCCAGACTCTGGTGTCCTGGATACATGGGAATTTATGACAACATTTGAAACTTTTGCAACTTATGAGGAGACTTTGGCCTAGCTGGTGACAACCAGTCAAAAGAGCTGTCTGCAGCCTAAAGCCGACAAAGCGAGCTGCAAGTGCCAAAAGTTGGAAATGACAGCTTCCTCTATCCTGAAAATGCCAATTAGGAATACTAGCTTTTAAAATCGAAGACTGTAATGAGAAACCAGGAGAAAAATGTAAGAATTGGAAGGTAAGCAGGAAACAAGCCTGATAATAATAATAATAATAATAATAATAATAATAATAATAATACAAAAACAAAACAAACAAAGAAAACAAAGTCTTGATGTGATAGTTTTAAGCAGGAAAAATTACATCGTATTATTTAGCTTAATGAAATACTATTCTCTGGTAGCACTCCAGAAGATGGACAGGCTGAAGGACTCTTGGATCCAAACCAGGAACATTACCAGGGCAATAGTGACTCTCAAATGTTGCTGCTACAGACCAAGGAAGATAAGAATGGAATCTAGAAAATTCTATTCTGTTGGATGGAATGAAAGGAAGGGGAGAAAATGGTGGAGTAAAAGATTTACTTCTCGTTCAAGCAGAAGGTCATAGCATCTGATATGTCTTGCTACAATAAACAAAGCCAGCATATACCCTGTAGAACTTCTAGTGAGATTTGCCCAGCGGTTGCCTCTAAGGTCATATTAACCAATCCAGATGTGCTAGGGGCATGTATTCAGTTTCTTTTTCCTTTAAAATTTTTTCACATTTGTTTTATCCAATATATAAAGGCATGAAAGAATGAGTTTCCATACTGTGTGCATTAATCCATGCATATATCATGTAATGTTTAAATCAGTTTAAACGTGTCTTCTCAAACATTGGTCATTCCTTTATGGTGAAAAGCTTCAAATTTGCTTTGTGCAGCATTTTTAAGTGCTCAGCCCAGTGCAATCACAGCCACTCTCCCAGTGGGACCCATACAACTGACTGTAACATGAGTTTTCTATATCTTTGCCTATGTAAAAAGAGTAGCATGCTGGATGGATTGTGTGTCTTGATGGGCAGTGAGGCATACATTTATTCTTTTTTTTTTTTTAAGAATTACTTATTTATTACATGTAAGTATACTGTAGCTATCTTCAGACACTCCAGAAGAGGGCGTCAGATCTCATCACAGACTGTTGTGAGCCACCATGTGGTTGCTGGGATTCGAACTCAGGACCTTCGGAGGAGCAGTCAGTGCTCTTAACTGCTGATCCATCTCTCCAGCCCCTCATTTGTTCTTATACGCATTGGCCTTTGTCTTTTGTATGTCTGCGTATTGTATGTCTGTCTCGCTGCTTTCTGAAACCTAGTATCTGACTTCTGGAAGACTTCGGGCATCCTTTAACATTCTTGGCACTTAGTGTCTGTGCCTTGGATTTCTTGCTGTCTGATCCTACCTGCCCTTGGGGGGTTGGAGGCAAAGTGGCCCGGAATCAAAGACTCCAGGAGCAGTGAAAGCTTGTCTGAACCCTGCTGCAAGCTCCCTCAATACCCTCCACCTGCGCCCCATTGGTCCCCAGAAAGCATCTCTTCTAAACAGCAGTTCCCGATTGGCTGGCATTGTCTGCACCAGCAATCGTGGTTCTCTCACGCTGTCTTCAGTTAGGTCCTCCTGCCGGAGAGATATCTTTGCGGCTTCTCACCCCGGTGTTTTACGGTGTTTTACGTAGAGGTGGCCACTGCTGGTCCCCCTACAGGCACAGTCACCAGAGTTCCCTGAGTAAGTCATCACACACTCCTGCTCACTT
Organism: Montemys delectorum; assembly: GCA_019843815.1. Classification (NCBI taxonomy): domain Eukaryota; kingdom Metazoa; phylum Chordata; class Mammalia; order Rodentia; family Muridae; genus Montemys; species Montemys delectorum. The sequence continues at coordinate 30,718 of JADRCD010214362.1, read as the reverse complement.
GGCCTCCCTGTGGCTGTCAACCTGACAAGATCTAAAATCATCTAGAGTATAGCACTCTGGGCCTGTGTATGAGAGAGCTTCTCGGTTGGCTTAACTGAATTGGAAAGACCCTCTGTGAATGTGGGAGGTCCCTTTCCTTTCTCTAGGCTGAGCTCAGGAGAGAGTGAGCTGAGCATCATTTTTCTAACAAAGTGGGACCAGCTGCTTCACTCCTGCTGCCTGGCTCTCTCTAGCATAAGGGACTGCTCTCTCACACTGAGCAAGAACAAACCCTTCATTGCTTTATACACGAATGTTGTCACACCGATGGGAAAAGTTACCAGCATACTCTCCATTCTCCAGCTCTTCGACTTTCCTCCCTTCTGATTTCTGTTTGGGAAATCCAATTTCCCACAGTGCCCCAAGTGATCTTCTCTATTTGCTCTTCTATTTGTGTCCTAAGCATCCTAAAGTCTCAGTATCCAACTGTGGATGTTCAAGCCAATGGCTCCAGTTATCTACCCTATATTTTCTTGTCTACTTCCAGTAGACACCTTCATTAAAATATGTCTGACGTGCAGAACCAGCCGTTCATTTCCCACAACTCTATCTGTCTCCATGTTACTATATCTACCAATCGAGGCAAACATCTGGGTCGCTAAAGCTATATGTTCCCGTTAATTTGTTCATCTTTAGAAGGCATATTAATAGCATCTGTTACATGTGAGAACACTCCAGCTCTTTATCTATTAGACTCTGTACTTCTCTCTCCTTTGCCCTGCACACCACCCAAGTCCCGTTGGTAAATTGTGGGGACTGCTCGTGTGGGGGAAACTTTCACATTTATCATTACCTTCCTTCCCTGAGTCTGCTTCGCAGCTCCTAATTCTGTCAGTTTGCTATGTTTCATCCTTCACCTCACGCAGCTCCCAGTCCTCAAAACTGAAGGAGTAAATCATCCCACAGCATGGATCTGATCATATTGCTTCCCTCTCTAGAAACCACCATTGGTGGCCCTCCAGCCACAAATCCCTGTCCTTCTTCCAACACTGCATTGTTTGGTGTTGTGTCAACTTGTCCTGGAAAGATATGAACAAAATGTCCATCCATGCCAGATAAGCTGATAATGACAACAACAAAGATAACAACAATAACAACAACAGTAGTAGTAGTAGTAGTAATAATAATAATAATAATAATAATAATTCTACTCAAGCCTAGATCAGTGAGCCAATAGGTATAACTTGGGTTTCTTAGAGAATCATGGGTAGGGGATTACCTATAACAGCACTGGATGAGGAGTTCTATTAGAGCATAGCCAGGTTATGAGTAGGTACAATACTCAGGAATTTCCTCCACTAGCAACCATTAATTGCTATACCTGCAGGGAAGGATGGGAACCTCCTGAACACCTCCCTCCCCTCTGTGATGGAACTCTATTGGGCCCTCCGCAGACAAAAGCTGTTTAGAGAGAATAACAAGCATGCCATGTAGGGGGGACAGAGTTTCCCAGCATTTGGCTTTCATTAGAATACACATATGTGTGTGTACATGTGGAGGGTCAGAGGCGACGTCAAGTGTCTTTCTCAATCATTCCCTACCTTATTTGTAGAGAGATGGTCTCTCACTGAACTTTAGCTCACTAATTTGGGCAGGCTGTCTAGCCAGCAAGCTGAGGGATCCCCCAGTCCCCACCTCTAGAGCACTTGTCACCAGGCATTCTTGAGCTTGGGTTCTCCTACCTACACAGTAAGCATCCTTCCATCACAGCCATCTCCCAGACCCATTATCCTTTTCCATGCATATGATGGTTGTCTTACTTCCTCATCAATGTCTGCTGCAGGGAGTCTGTAGTTCTTACAATCCTAATCCATGGGAAGCAGAAACCCATAACGATTGACTGCCTCTTTCCACATAGACTGGCAGTTTTGAACATCTATCACATGCTTACTGTCTCTTTGTGTACCTTGTTTATGTGAAATGATTCTTCACACTTTTTCTTTTGAATTTTTGGTCTTATTACTGGTTTGTAGCATTTTTGAATAGAGTCTGGTTATAAACTCTCATGTGATGTATATCTTTTAAATATTTCATCTGTGTCCTACCTTTGCATTTTTTATGTCTCTTATGATGAAAGTTTCAATTTGGACAAAGTCCAATTTATCCTTTTTATTTTCTTTTAATCCAAGTGCTTTGTTGTTCTAAAAATGACTCTTCTGTCCAAGAATGTAAAGTGCACGATGCTTTTAAAATAGAAACTGACCGGCTGCTTTTAAAACATGTAAAAATATGAAGGATTGGACATTTTTAAAGTGGTATTAAAAATTGTAAAGCAAATTTGAAGAATAAAGCTGCTTAATTTCAAGAGTTTCTACTAAAGAACCCTAAGAAGATGTGAATACAGTAATTTGTAGGAACTAACCATTAAATCAATAGACTGGAAGTGTACATAGAAGGAAATGTATATAAATAAGATCAATTGATTTTTGTCAAGGGAACCAGGACTACTCAATAGATAAAAGAAAATCTATTAGCCAAATTGTTCTAGAATGTCAGTCAGATATATAGAAAACATCCACATCAACTTATCTGTGTATTGTAGCACACACCTGTTACACACTTAGGAGTCAGAGTCAGAAGTATTATAGAAAATTTGAAGCCAGTGTCATCAACAAAGTGAATCCCAGGTCTTTGAAGATTACATAAAGAAACACATCTCCAAAAGAAAAAAATAAAACAAGTCACACTGTTACCTATAACTCACACTTACACACACATTCACACACACACACACACACACACACTCACACATGCACATGCATATACATACCATTTCTGTTTGTTATACTACTGAACATGGATGGCTATTCAGCTTCTAAGTTTTCTCAATTGTTGGAGAGAGAGAGAGAGAGAGACAGAGACAGAGAGACAGAGAGAGACAGAGAGAGAGAGTGGGGGGTTTTAAGCATGTGTGCCTGTGGAGGCCAGAGATTGACATTGAGGCTCTCCCTTAATAGTTCTCATATTTTTTGAGACAGGGTCTCACTGGACCTGGAACTTGGCCATTCAGCTAGACTAGCTGGCTAGGAATTCCTAAGGAGTCTACTGTGTCGGCCTCCCCAGCACTAAGATTACGTGTGTGTGTGTGTGTGTGTGTGTGTGTGTGTGTGTGTGTAAATAATCAGGTTTTGGGTTTAAATCTGATAGAGATTTAAACTTCAAGTCCTTGGGTGCTACCAATTTTGCCATTTTTAAAGCTTATTTTCACTTAAATACTTTTCCTCTTTGCTGTTCTTTGGCACATTAGCAACCTTCATAGTTAAAATCAAATGTTAGCTTCTTTCTGAAGATCTTTGTGACCCCTTTACCACAGACTATTTTTCCAACACTTAGAGCACTTGCCTTCTACCACTTCAGACCCTGTGCTGTGGTTAAGTGTGCACATGTGTACACATGCATGCATCCTAAGCATCCTCCAGAATCATGTTTTCCTGGACCTGCTTCTGTTTGCCACAGAGCCCTGTGAGTCACATAATAAAGGATACACCAAACTTTGCAATCAAATGTGTCAAAGAGCCAGTACACAGCAGAATATAATGTGCTACAGAAAAACTATGAGAATGTGCTTCATACTTCATGCAGAAGTACAAAAAAAAAAAAAAAAAAGAGGAAGAAGAGAGAGGTGAAAGAGGCTGTTGATTTCTAGCAGTGTGGACATAGCAACAACCCAAATTCAAATGCATTTTAATGACTATGTCAATTACCCAGCCACTAATAATTCCCAAGCAAAAACCCATTAGCAAAATTGGACAGGACCTTCCTTGAGTAGCTATGAAGCCCTTATGAAAAAAAAAAACAATAAAAACAACAATATTATTCTCTTGATGAGAACATTCACAAGTAACACTAGAAAAATAACTGGCCGTTATATAACCTTTCCCTCGATACGTGTCTATGTCTGTCTATTTATACCAAACATGTGAAAGGCCAGTACTGTATTTCTTTTCTCTTTGCAAAGGTAGATAATTTGGATTTACTTTGCATTTATCACTGTTAAACATTTCAGTTGAGTTTTACCCTAAACCCCATGTTATGATTCTCCTCACATTGTCTGAGACACAACTCAGTCAGGAATGCAAGGGGCTTCTGACTCAGAAGCAAGGAGTAGTTCTAAGGAGCAAGGTGACAATAATATTAAGAGGTTTTTTTTTAAGTGTTCAGATTTTAATTTTGGTTGAGCAACATAATGAAGCCTATTAAGATCTCATCTTGTTTGTAAGACTCTGTTTCAATAGAGCCCTGTTGGTTTGAAATCATACCTTTGTTTCAAAGGGCGAATTGTTCTAGTTATGTCAGCATTATAAGGTTGACTTTTTCTCCCCCATGGAATATATTGTGTTTGACAAAAAGATGGTTTTCAATGACAAAAATAAAAAATACCACAGAGAAGGTGGTTGTTTTATTGCAGAGGTGCACTTACTTTTAACTATAAGCAGTCTCTAAAGTACATAAATGAATAAAGTTATTAGCCCTGTATTATTGTTATCTATCATGCCAACTGTTAATAAGATTCCTTAGATATGCAGAACTAAAGAGCTAAGCCATTGTTGAAGCTTTTCCTGTGATTCCACACTCAGACACCTCTCAAGGCAACCCCCTTCTTCTCTTTCTCCTCCACTGCAGTTTCTTTCACTTGTGTATACAAGCCCAGCAATTACAGGAAGAAGCGGGCTAAGTGACTGAAAATCCCAGGGGTTGGCTGTTGAACCCAAACAGAGCTGTGTTTCCTACTCCAGGGAAGCCTATAAATATCGGGAACCTTCTCCTCTCCTTGGTTGCCTGTTCCTCAGGCCACACCTGCCAGCCCCTCTCCTTCTCCTTTGACATCCTCGGCTTCCTTTTCGTACGTGATATACGGGGTGTAAAGTTGAAATATATTTTGGTTTTTGGATACATTCTGCTTCACACACAGAATGTCTCTCTATAACAGTTAAAATGAATACAGTTGGGACTGGAGAGATGGTTCAGCAGTTGACTACACTTGTTGCTTCTATAGAGAAGTGGAGTTTAGCACCCACATCAGATGGTGTGCTATCTAAAAGTATTCTATAACTCTGGCTCCAGGTGAGCATACATTCTTTTCTGGCTTCTAGGCACACATATGCACACACTTCACACATTCAGAGAGACACACGTGTACATAAATAAATTATAAAAAAAATTTGTTTTAAATTAACAGTTTTCATTTCTGGACCCATATAAATTGAACATTCTATTGATTCAATAAATGTATGTGTACTATTTCTTTTTAAATTTGTATTTATTTATCTATCTATCTACTTATTTATCTCTGTGATAGAGTAAGGCATGTCCCATGGTATATGTGTGGCAGTCAGAGAACAACTCTTGGGAGTTCATCCTCTTGTTCTACTCTGTGGATTCCAGGGTCAAACTCCTGTCCTCAGACTAGCATCAAGCACCACTGGGACATCTCACTGGTCCCATTCTTGATACTTTTGATAAACGGTTTTCATCTATATATCCTTCTATTTTCATTGAAATGGGGAAAAAATCCATTGTATTTACATAAGCAAGAGATCACTCCAATCATTGGCAGAGGAAGCATTTCAGAGAGTATCAAATTACGATTATGCAATGCCATCCCAGATCACAATGGAATCCATTCTTTCCAGATGAACTCAACTTCTCACACAATCAGGATTGCATCACAAAAGATGAGCTTGCTCTGAGATACTGCTAATGAAAAGTCAATGACTGCTTTTAAAACAAACATAATTCTGACTTTTGGAAAAAAATATCTATTTTTGTGGGCCTCTTTCTTCAAAGTAAATTCTAATAATTGGAGATGAGTATGTTTATTCCTTCAGTGAGGTGTGTGTATATCTTAACATCTGCTATGAGAGAGATTGGTAAGTTAGAAGAGATGAGTAGAATTAGACTCAAAATTTGTTTCATTTCTTGTTTTTGTTTTTGCTTTTTGAGTAGCGCAAATATGGAAAAAGTGGCTTTTTGTCAGTTAAATCTGATAGTATTTTTAAAGCTCAAACCTGGCCCTGAAGTAAATTTCAACATTTCAGTCTTCTATGATTCACATAATGAGGGACAAGAAAGGTTTTTTAACATGCATTCTAAAAGGGCACCACTCATGTGAATGAAGGAACTAGTGGTTTCATTACTGATCTCATTGTTCATGTAAGTAAGTTGAAGTACTATTCTCTGATAGTGTCAGAGACGTAAACTGAGAAGCTTAAAAATGATACCAAGACTCACAACATAAGGATTTTATCCTCTTGTTCCCAAGTTATCATTTGTTTCATGATTCTGGCTAAGTCACAGAAAAAGTCTTGGTCTAAGCTGAAGACTTCATAAGAACACATGCAAGAGATATTATTAAACCAAAAACCCTGATATTTTAGGCCTCTTCATGCATCCCCTCCCCAAGTTTATGCTACAGTTCCCAAGACTTTTGTAGCCTATTTTGGAGTGCTGGAAATACCTTCAGTTTAAGGTCGTATTTTTGCCCAAGTCTGATAATTTATTCCTAACTATACATGCTTCTCTCTGGTTGTTTAAAAAAATATTTTGATAAATGGATGTAGCAAAAAAAAAAAAATAGAGAAAGAGAAAAAAAAATGCCTTATGCCTACAAGTAAGTCAAAGCTATGAATCTCCCAAATGATACCATGACTAGCTGCTTGGGCGTGCAATGGTCTCATTTTATAGTTCCTCTTACAATTAGCCGTGTTCGGTGACTTCAACACTATGTCAAACTATCTGTCATGACAAGGATGGTTTAGAGTTTACTGTGATTTGCTTCTAGAAGACAGTGTACCTTACAAATAAAAGAAAATGATTCTACATCATCAGAATGTAAAGAGAGCTGGCCAAGGGAAAAGCACTCTCCTGGGCCCTCAAGGGGATATTTGCTAAGCCCAGAATAACCTAACTAAAACCTTTTTTTTTTCCAAAGAGGTCAGAGTCCAGCGGAGAAATGGGAATGAATATAAATCATGATTATACAAAGCCTGGCTTATGTGGCAGGAACACTGTCTAAACAGTGATTCATTCTGACAGGGGTAGGGGTTGAGAAAAGCTTCCCAGAAGGAAGTAACATTGACTTTGGCCTCAGAGGATCAATTAGACAGAGAGAAGAAAAAGACCCCGAAGGGCTGGGATTGGTCCTTGCAATAAAGATGCAGACTTGGAGGAAAAAGTCAGACAGTATTTAAATGGCAAAACTCTTTTTTTAAAAAAAAAAAAATGGTTGAAACATGGAGATGCAGAGGCATGTGCCCAAATTAAAGGAAATGGTGAAGCAAGTCCCTGAGAGGCTGAGTAACTGATGGCAATAAAACTCTATTATTTAATAATAGATGCTGTAAGCAGGGAAAACCGGTTTCTTTGTGTTTAGCTAGGATGTTTCTAGTGACAGTATCTAAGCACCAGAAGGCTACCAAGCTGCAGGCAAACCAGTGAGAACTCATTTACAACTGCTTAGGGAAAAGCAAATGTGAAAAGCCAGAGCCTTGACTGTCCAAGAGACAGTGGGGAGAGGGGACCGTAAATTGCTCAAGAAATTTGGAGAAGTCTTACCTATGAGATTTAATGACGGATCTCAAAGAAGGAGGGAGGAAAAGGTCAACTATACACTCTGAGGATGACAAGACATGAAAATGGACAGAAAGGCTAATCATGAAGAAGACAGGGTTAACAGAGATGGTAGGGGGACAAGAGGGTGGTTGAGATAAATGTGACGAAAACATACATATGTGCATGGCTGAATCACAATAAAACTCATTATGTATAATTAATACATGCCAACAAAACACTAGTATGCATAATACAAGCATGCTGTGGAAGATTTACCTTCCATAGTTTCCTGGTTGACTGTCTGGATCTGGGATAGATACGTTCGCCATTGTGACTTAAAAAGGCCATCTGTCTGAATGTCTCCACCACCTATCTATAGATGGTCTAGCCCTCTAAAGCTTGAGAAACAGCCTTTTCAAGTTAACAGAAACCATCTCTCCTGTGCACAGCATTCTCCCCTATAGCTGCTAGAGGTGTTTTCTGTACCACATCTACTGTCACAGACCTGAAGAGCACTTGGCATTCCCTGTTCAACTCTTCATCATGAGTTCAAGTAATATCTCCCACAAACATCCCCAAAATCTATACTATCCACTCCTCCCTCTCTGGTCTCTTTTATTCACCCAGATGTTACCATCCATGAATGTGGCTAATTAAAGATCAAAGAAAATTAATTAAAATACTGCTAATAGCAGAATCTGGAAAAATAACGCATACAGAACTTCATCTTGCTATTCTCTCTACTTATGTGCATATTTAAATATAAAACAAATGAAGAACTTAGGAATAAGAAAATTACCACATGAGCAAGAGCAAACCCCATACGAAATCCAACAATACATGCTGTTGAAATATATCAGTTGATTTTTAAAAATAAATTTTGACTTGTTATTTGAGAATTTCATACAAACATATGATGTTTTTGGTCAAATCCACTCCCAGTCTCACCTTAACATCTCTTCCACCAAGACTCTCTCCCAACTATATGTACTTATTTTTTAACTCAGAATTCAATTGGTGCTGCCAGTATGTATGTGAGTACAGAGCCATTCATTGGGAACATGGGCAGCCTACCATAGACTACACCTCTGAATAAACTGATTACTCGCCCCTAAACTATCAACTGGCAATAGATACTGAGCTATGAGAAGGACTTCATATTCACTGGAATATGGCTGATTTGATCTTGTACAGATCTTACACATACAGCTTTAGCCAGTGGGGGAGGGGTCTTATTTGCAATGTCCATGTCATTGTTTCACAAAAATGTCTCTTCCACAAAGATAGCTGAGCTTTACTGTCGTTACTACTCCCCTTCAAAATTAAGTGACTTCATCTCTCTACCAAACTCAGAGGATTCTCTAGGCTACCCTCCCTACATCTATATCTTTGCTTATATCCACTAAATGCAGAGCCATTGCCTTCATATACAAATCAGGTCATGATGCTCTGCTGCTCAAAAGTCTTTATTTCCTATTTCTCACATTGTAAAATTCAAATTCTTTATTTGGTAATAAAGATCCTATACTAACTATCTTCTTCAACTCTGAATTCATCTTTTCATATTCTCCTTTTCTTTTTCCTCTGCTCCTGCCACACTAGCCCTCCCTGTTTCCCTCCCCCCTTACAATTGCAAGCCTGTGCTTGGGTAAGGTCTTTGAACCTCCTCTTACAAAACTCTTGCTCCACTTGGCTAAGGATTCTAGTTCCCTGCTTCTGCTCAGATAACAGATAAACAGAGAAGCACAGCACTACCGACTAGGTACCCTCCTAATGACTTCTGCTTTACTTCTCTTTGTGAATTTCATCACTAACAGACATGTTGACTACTGTTTTGTCTGTTTCCCCTGAATGGAATCCAGGTTCCTTTGGAGCAAACTCATTGCCATGGTTTTGTTTACTATGGCATCTCCGTCACCCACAAGAGTGTATGTAGCACATAGAGGGCATTGAATATACCTTGAAAGAAAAGTCAGATGAGCCATAGTGCCACCTTTCATTCTGAATTTAGAAATTCCAAGTAAACTTCCATCACCAATCAAAAGATGTTCCAGATTCCTCTTATCCAAAATAGTCACCAGGAATGAATGAAGAAGTAATGACTGTTGGTTCACTGCGTGGAAATAAGATTAGCACACAGCAGAGACATGTTTTTAAATGAGATACGGGCAGGCTCCATGGAACTTCCCATTGGGTCCTGCTACCCTCTGGGCATATGAAGCACAGGTTCCTGTGTAAGGAATAATGATGGTGTAGGCAGTGGAAGAGGGAAAACCTCACGTTGTTTTCCTAATGCATCAATAAAGTCAAGTTTCCTTTGTGGACCAAAGGACAAATACTAGGAAAGAAATAGATTATTTCCTGTCACAATGGCAGTAATGATGATGACTGTAATGAAGAAGATAATAATAAGCCTGTTGCATTCCCAATTCTCCTCTAAGCCCATCCACAATAAACTATACTCTGAAAAGAAGACAGAACAAGAACTGTTTTATTTTCTTCTGCATGCAACAGGGTTTTTAATAGTTGTATTCTTGTCTATTACCCAAAGCAATGCATACAAATGGAACTTCCCACTCACTGCACTGAAGGGGATGGTCCTGCTTTCCGAGAAGCCCATGGCTGTCTGTTAGGATGGAGAGAGCATTTGTGACAATAAGAGTATATTCTTGCAAATTTTTAAGACAAAGTGTGCTTGAACACACAAGTTAATAACTGTACTGCTTTGGACAACTTGCTTACCTTTTCAATGGTTTGAAAAAGAAATGTCTACTATATCCTCAGGCACATGAATGCTTGTTCCTTAGTTGGTCACTATTTGGGCAGGCCAAGGAGGTATGGCTTTGTTGGATGTAGTGTCCCACTGGATGCAGATACATTTCCTGCCCTTCAGTGTCTGGGCTGAAAAACAGAGGAACAGTGATTGCTTCATCTACATGACTAAGCACAGACTAAACATTTTCATCATCCAGTGGAGATGGAAGGGATGAAAAAAAAATAAAATAAATGTGTCTCATGGAAGTGGGCTCCTGAGCCACTAGCCGAGCATTATTATTAGTGTTTTAATGCATCTGAAGGTTTCCCTGTGAATAAAGGCTTAGCTAATATTATTATTAACTATTTTGTTTTCTTCAACATACTTTATGCCATTCTAGATGACATAATTATATCTTCCTTTAATGCAATTAGTATGGACTATTTTTCCTTGGAATGATGGTAAACAAAAACTAATTGATAATTATTCTTATAGGACTCTAATACAATGAATAGAAAATGATCGTGTTATTAGAGTATTATAGTTTTCCTTAAAAATAAAGGCTTCTGTGACCCCTATGATCTCTCCTGATGAGTCTTCAGTAGCTACCCATGAAGCAAAACTAGGACATTTGCTACAAGTCTTCATTACTGATTTAGTCTACATTATCTTTTAAAGAAACCATAAAGTATCTGAATGAGCGACAGGAGAGATAAGCACAAGCTACAAGCCACACATGATTCCAATCTGCAATTGAACAGCTATTGGGTTAAGATGTTCTGGGTTTGACCATTGTGAAAACAGAAAACAAGACACTAGACTCAAGAACACCACTTGTTAATTCTACAATAGAATCCATCCTATTCATCCTTTTCTTTAATGATTTGAATAAAGACCAAAGTGACATGAAAACCTAATCTGCCAGCCCCAGTACAGATGGGGAAATGATGAACAGCACTCATGATCCACTGGGGAATTTAAAAGAGCAAGGCAACCACACTTGTTACTAAAACAAACTAACTGTACTACAAGATAAGTGTAGACTCGTGTTTATTAAAATGTAAGATGGGAATAGCAAAATTCCATTCAGTGCTTAGTTAATCATTGCAGTCCTTTGCTAGGAGGCATGGATATTTTAAAAATAAACTATATATTGTTTCCCAGTAATTCAATAAGTTTCATGTAGCTGAGGAGAGAGAGCCACAGGAAGAACAATTTGACTCTGGATATGTTCACACATACACACACACACATACACACACACACATACACACACACACATACACACACACACACACACACACACACACACACACATTACAGTCACCAAGTGGGGATGTCAAATGAAAAACAAGCATATCCCACTGAAATGAGATCGTGACTTGAAGGCATGAGAAAGGTATGTATATTAGAACTAGGATGGATGCTGAAATTGTAGGCACTAAGATGCAGATCAGGAATTGGTAAGAGCAGACACTAGAGAAACAAAAAAAAAGGAGTTATGGAGACACTAACTTATATTGCAACAGCATGACTTTATCATCTAGACATGAGGAACGAGCACAGAGATTAAACCAGGAGACAGCCTGCCTCTACATGTGTTGCATGTTGGTTACTCTGCAGTGACATAGAGGACAAATGGAACCCAGAAGAGGGAAGATTGGATACAAGAGGCATACCTCTGAATAATATCCAAATATTCAAATGTGTTAAGTGTCACTGTGGACACTCCAGAATTTAAGAGCCAAAAGGAAGAAAGAAAAATCCATGAAACCCTAGGACAAGAAGATCAAAGAGTTCCACAGGAAATAATAAGAGCCCCAGGCCACAAAAGCCACTGAAATAGAAATTCACAACAGAAGTGATTTTCAGGATTGAATGCAACCCAGAGATCCATTAAAATGAGGACTTTAAAATGACCCTCAAATTTTCACAGGCAGACTGATTTTTCGGCTTAATGGATACACTTTTAGTAGAGAGGATGAGGTGGAAGACAAATTAGAGTGTACTTTTAAAAAATGAGAAATGAATACACATAGCATGTACTAGCTTGTAAAGCTTGGTAGGGAAGGAAAGAAACAGCAGTAACTAAAGTAATAGAAGTGATTTGGCTTGGTATACAAGAAAAGAAGAAAGAACTGGAGGACAAGGGTAGAATTCTAGGTCTCAGGGAGAACAAAATAAGAATGGATTCCATTGGTGGAAATGTTAACTTTGGTTGTAAATAGAAGGGCTGTGTATTGCATCTTATTAAAAAGTATATAGAGAAAATCTAGGGTGTATGACTAAGCTGGTGGATGAGAGTGGCAGAAACATCGAAGGTGAACAGTTCTTCAATAAAATTTTGTTGTTGTGATGGTAGCTATCTAAATCCCATATTTCGTATCCTACTTCCTAACTTACATGAGGCATTTCATTAGCAGAGGGTTATCTGAGAATTTCTGCTCACAGAGAGCAACTGCAGAGCCTGCTTCCTGTTGGTATTGTCACAGGGAAAGGAAGCCATCCTCAGGTAACCAGATCTTCATATGAAAGCAGGCACAGGCTCTGGGACATGATGGGACCCCAGAAGCAGAAGCCTCTGGCTTGTTTCCTCCTGTGGTCTAGGCTTGACATGAAGGTAGTGAGGTCAGCTCCTGCTACAGTCAACATGCTAGCATGTATGGTAGATTAGTCATGGTCACGTCTGTTCGTCCCACTAGACACGTGACACATACATATTCTAAGTGCCAAAGAGACCAGTGTTGTGGATGAAAGTTTCACTGAAAGATGCAAAGATGTGGGAAATACATTCTTTCCTTCTGACACTTGTCTGAAATTGATGGCCTGTTCTTTCTACCTTCCTTTCATTTGTCAGTGATGTCTCTGCCAGTGGTCATCAGCAGACAAAAACCCTCACCCTCAACTCACTATCTTTTTTTTCATCTTAAAGCATATTAATACAAAATTCTTACTCAAAAGCTTGCTTTTAAACGTAATGTGTGAAGAAAAGTCTGGGCAGCCAACCAGATTACAGAGGTTTTAGCAACAGAAGCATAGCTCCATGGGTTAAATATTTAATCAACATGCTACCCACTATGTTCTGATCTACAGGGATGCTTTGTAAGAATGTTGTGCAATAAGGTCAAGGAGACTGTACAATCCCAGGTGCTTACCTCATAAAAACAGTTGGAGAGGTTTGGTGGCACTGGCATTGTCTTTAGGGGAAGAAACTGATATAAAGCTATTGGGAACACAGAGTGTTATATGGGCTCCATGCAGCAAAACTTGGATGCAACAACGGGTTGATTTTTAAAAAGTAGAATCCTCATCTGGGCAGTGGTCTAAAAGGGATCTACTACATCAAAGAAGATGTGAATATCTTTCTAAGCCTAGGTTTTTGTGATGCTTTGAGCATCTTTTATGTGTTTGCAATGAGACACAGAGCACATGGGTCTTAGTATCTGATGTGATATTGGATGCATTAAAACAGAAAAATGAACCAAGCCTACATTTTAAGGTTTGCGCCATAGTGATTTTGCATTACATTTGAAAGCTGTCTTAACTATATAACAATTACTAAGGCAACAATTACTAAGGTAAAAATGTTTGGGGAGGTTAGCTGGAAGAATTTTCAGAACTCAGATCCTGATGAAATATAAAATCATTGCTGTTGAAGAGATGTATATAGCAGTCATAGAGGTGGGGAGGGCAGAGGCATATATAAGTATGTAATATGTACGTGTGTGAGAGGGGGTGGAGAGAGAGGAGAAAATAAGCAACTATGTGAGAGAGCATCCAATATCCAACTTTATCACAAAGAGGAAATAATAAGGACTGGAGATGTCAGGATATAGTAGGACAAGGTACCAGGGAGAGTGGTCCATGTGCACAAAATCTTACATGGTAGTTACCAAGAGACCTACAGATGTCTGCTGTCAACCAAGGAGATACCTGATTACAACAATGTAATAAGTGAATCAAGATTAAGTTCAAACACGGGAGTCAATGGCATAGGAAGATGTCTTAAGAAACAGAGCTTCAGGAGAGCACTTAAACCCCAAACTTGAATATTATTGAGACTATAACCTCTGATCATCCACTTTTACCTCAAAACTGCTACTTCTGTCTCTGTCTACAACCTGAATGCTGTTGAAGATCCAAATTCCCTTCAGACAATAGTAGTTGACCTAAACTTTGCCATATTCAATAATTCTCTGGTTAGACACACAGATCTTGATCTAAATGGCTTGATGTAAATGGCTATCAAGACTCCACTGCTGATACCTCATGGCTGGAGATAGGAAGAGGCAATTGACAGGACAAAGAAGGAACAAAGAAAAAAATGATATGCACTCATTAGATGAGACTCCACGGGATTAGTATACTCCCATGAGTCCTTCTTCTCATTCAAACAACAAAAAGCTTCAGAATCAAGAAAATGGCCAATACCACAACACTGTGGGAGTCCTCCGCTTCTACCTCTGATAAATATTGTTTGTGCAACTTGGGGCAACCTGATTCTTCCATGGTATTCCTGCCAATCAATGAGAAGCACCAGCTTCATTATGCATGGCAAGGATACCTAAGATTCAAGACAGTGTTTGGCATGGAACATGTTCTAGTCTGTTGAATTCAGGATGCCACAAGTACTTCAGATTGTACGCGCATCGGAAGCTAGACAAGCATCCTTTTAGTCCCACTCCATTTGTCCTGACAACAGGAAGATGTATGTCTGCTTATTTTCACACACATAAGCCAGCACATTGTAAGCCATCATGTTTTAGGAGGTGGCTCTTAGGGACATGAGAGACAGCTTTCACCTGCAACAGTTTTCTCCCTTGAGTG
>JADRCD010214362.1:0-15536 GCA_019843815.1 Montemys delectorum | reverse complement strand
TGTCCTCCTGCCCCTGGTGTAACTATGTGAGTTCTCCAGTATCTCATTTAAGGAGCAGTGTACAACCATGGGGGAAAGTCATCCTGGATAACATGGTATTTATTAGTCAGGTCTTGTAGGGGCAGGGAACAGTGAAGTACCTTTGTTTTACAGTTTGTTGCCCGTGATCTACTCTTGCACATTAATTATGCTAATTGAAGCAAAGGATATATGTTGCTTTTAGGATTTGCAGACACCTTGGTGCTAGAGCACCACAGAATAGCATTGTGGCATGTTGACATGTGGCTTTTAACCTTTGTCACCTGAGTCACCTGGAGTACTTTGTAAAGTATAGATTGCTGGGCCTCATACCTAGGGCTTCTAACTTCATAAGTGAGGCCCAAGACTTGGCGTTTCTAACAAAAGCCCAAGTGAGGTCCTTACCAAGGAGCAAGTCCTTTGACATCAGTATCTTCCTAGAAGTTACTTCATTTGATGCTGATCAGAACTCTAGGAAGGAGGCCTTATATTCATCTTCAGGGTAAAAAGCAAAGGTGCAAGGGCTGGAGAGATGGCTCAGCAGTTAAGAACACTGACTGTTCTTCCAGAGGTCCTGAGTTCAGTTCCCAGCAACCACATGGCATCTCACAATCATCTGTAATGGGATCAGACGCCCTCTTCTGATGTGTCTGAAGAGAGAAACAATGTACTCACATACAATAAATAATAAATAAATAAATAAATAAATCTTTAAAAAACAAAAACAAACAAGCAAAAAACAACGGCTGGAGAGATAGCTCAGAGGTTAAGAGCACTGACTGCTCTTCCAGAAGTCCTGAGTTCAATTCCCAGCAACCACATGGTGGTGGCTCACAACCATTTGTAACAGGATCCGATGCCCTCTTCTGGTGTGTCTGAAGACAGTGACTGTATTCACATACATAAAAAAAAAAAAAATCTTAAAAAAAAAAAAAAAAAGCAAACACACGTAAGAATTTTAACATTCGTCTTCAGCTTCAAACCCACAAAATTCTGGTCTGAAATTTTATTTTTATAGCACTAAGCTCTATGCCTTGCTCATAGCTATTTGGGGTCATGTTTATGACCTATATTTATAGCTAGTGAAGATGAGCAGTTAATAGCACATCACTAATTTCATCTGTATACCTATGGAATATGCTATACTTTCAAGTAGAAGAGATATTACGTTTTTATGCTAGGTAAAAAAAAAAAAAAAAGTGAGCATGAAATTGTTTATCTTTCCAAAATACTCATGTGTTGAAGACTTGGTTCACTGGTGTAATACTCAGATATAGGCTTAGGAAAGTAATTGGTTCATGTAGGAACTGACCTAATCAGTGTTATATCCACTGAGTGGCTCATAAATATAATGGTGCTAATGGAAGGTGCTAGAAACTGTGGAAGGTGGATCTTGGTTAGAGACTGTGGGTAACAAGCCTTGATGAGTGTGTCCTGTTCTAGCATTCCTTTCTGTGTCTCTCTGGGGTTTTTGTGGACTTAAAGGAATCAGGGTTTCACAATCCTGCTCTTGCCCATGCTTCTGCCTTGCTGCAGGCCTAGAAGCAACAGATCCAGCACACCAGAGATTGCGATCTATGAAACCATGAGCCCAAGAAAATCTTTCCTCCATTAAGTTGTTTTTTGCCACAGTGACAAAAAAAAATGACTAACACAGGACATTCGACGCTTTTTAAATGGATTTATCCAGTACACTTTTATATGAAAATGTGCAAGGTCCAAGCCTAAAAAGAACATTAGGACATTAGCAGGTGCCTGAGAAGACTGATTCCATTTCCTGCAGCTAATGTTAGTTTTTGAGGTTTTTTAGCTACTTTTTACCTCTCCCATGCATTAACAGCTGAAGTTGTATTGAAACATTTTTGCATTTTTCCAAAATAAAAAATTAGTTTCTCTGTGGAATTTCCCTTTTGCAAAACCAATGTCTTCCTTATATACCTTCAAAAGTTAAAGCAAAAAATTATAAAGTGACCATTAAGAATTTCTGCCTGTTTTTCAAAAGCACCTTCTAGCTACATTGCAGACCCAATCTTTTACAATTTGTTACAAAAAAAAAAAAACCCCACATTTGAATTTTATACACAGTTTAAGAATAGCAACATTATGATTCTAAGAACCTACATTGATTTTTAAGGGTCTGAGTAGAAATAAATGCTATAAAAAAGCCTTTGGGTTTAAGTTCAAAAAATATTGAATTTGAGCTTTATGTTTTGTTTTGTTTTGTTTTGTTTTGTTTTGTTTTGTTTTGTTTTAAACTGGACTTAATCTTCCCTGAGAGCTGCCTTTCATGGTACCAGAAGTTGTCATGCAAACTTCCAAGGAAGGGATGTAACCAAATTCTTAGTCCTACCCAACTATGATACCTATGAACCACGTCAACTAACGAACATGATATCATAACCCTAAGCATGAAATAGTGGCACACATAATTTAAAAGTAACCAGAAGTTCTTGAAATTATGGAAATTATACCTGGTACTAGAAACCTAGCCAAATACTCATAGTTAATGTAGTCATAGATCTTGGAGAAGAGTCTACTACTGCCACCTTACAGAAACAGTAATCACTGGACTGAGCACAGGGTCCCCAATAGAGGAGTTAGAGAAAGGACTGAAGGAGCTGAAGTGGTTTGCAATTCCATAGGAAGGACAACAATATCAGCCAACCAGGCCCCCAAGAACTCCCAGGGACTAACCCATCAACAAAGGAGTACACATGGCTCCAGCTGCATATGTAGCAAAGGATGGCCTTGTCATGCATCGATGGGAGAAGTCCTCGGTCCTATGAAGGCTCAATAGATGTCCCAGTGTAAGGGAATTGAGGGCCGGGAGGTGGGAGTGAGTGGATGGGTGGAGGAACACCCTCATAGAAGCAGGGGGAGGGAGGATGTGATAGGGTGTTTCCGGGAAGAAGGGAAATCAGGAAAGGGGATAACATATGAAATGTAAATAAGGAAAATACCCAATTAAAAAAGAAAGAAAGAAAAAAGAAAACAGTATATTCTCAACTATATTCTAATATTTGCCCTTATTTCACTGATAAGTATAGTTCTCACCTACCATTAAAGAAACTTCTCTTTGCAATAGAAGAAACCATTACATAAGACTGCAACTGGTAAGAAAAACAAAAACAAAAACAAAAACAAAAACAAAAAACAGAGAACAATTGATCTTGTGAGTCTCCGCTGATGCGTCCAAAACTCCTGCAAGGCCTGGGGATCCGCACAAAAGAGGGGCAGGAAGATTGTAATAACCGAAGGACCAGGAAGTCTCCTGCAAGATTATGTCTCCTAGAAATGAGAAACAATATCCATGGAGTCTCACCAACATGGCTGCTTAAACATGACCTGCATAAGAACAATGCCAGTAGACAGGCTAACATGGAAAGTGGAAATCTCATGAGGCCTCAGGAATGTTGAGAGTGGGTGAAACAGACTTCTCCAATAACAAACCTCTCAGCTAGTTTCAAGTGGCCAGGCCTAAAATCATATGCAGATTTAGCAGGCTGTATTTATGTCTTTAAGAAAAGTGGTCATTAGTTTTAGAGAGAATAAAGGGAGGACATTGTGGGGTGGGGAGGAAAGAAAAGAGAAATTATGTAATTATATTTTAATTTCAAAAATAAAAATAATATGAAAACTTTAAAATAAAAAATTTAAGAAAGCATTTAACTCTGTTATGATGAGGATTTTTTTATAAGCACCTGCATTCTCTTAAAGAGAGATGTATAGAAAATCGTCCCAAAATGCTAAGGGGAGCATACTCAGAGAACTTATTGGGCCCTTACTAATTGTATTCATAAAACTATTTTCAGCATATTTTCATTCAACAAGAATTTTTTGACACTTATTACAGATCAGGCATTCAGCATACCATATCAAGAAGTTGACCATACCAAACAACAACAACAGCAAAACCCTACAGAAACTTGAGGAAGATGAATTAGCATTGAGTAGCCCAAATGACTTTGAAAGTAACAGCATCCATTACTGGCCCTGAGGTTGCCAAAGCCATTCTGGCTGACTGGGAGATGAAAAGCAGTGTTTTCTAAGTGTTTCTGGGGTAGTATGATGGGCAATGGGAGAGGGAGCAGAAGTAGAAATAAGATAGTAATGGGCAGTAACTACCTACCAAATATGGTCATACTTACTTCATCACAATGGAAACAGAATATAGATGAGTCTCCCTTTTCTATGAGCATGTGTTCCCAGGGCACACAGGTACCTGAGTTAAATGGAGAACAAAATTACACCTTAGGTGATTTTTTTTCATATACATGCATACATATAATAAATTTTGATTTACAGATTAAGAATAGTAAGAAATCAACCATAATAATAAAAATAGAAGCTTATATCGACTTAGTCAGTGTTCTATTGTCGTAAAGAGACACCATGATCACAAATCTTACAAAGGTAAACATTTAATTGGGGGTTGGTTGGGGGGGGCTGGTTTACATTCTCAGATATTTAGTCCATTATCATCACAGCAGGAAGCATGAGAGCATGCAGACAGACATGGTGCTGGATAGGTAGCTTAGAGTTCTACAACCATGTCTGCAGGCAGCAGAAAAGGAAAAAGCCCTTGCTTGGGCTTTTGGAAATCTCAAAGTCCAGACCCAGTGACACAAGACCAACAAGTCCACACCTCATAATCCTTTCAAATAGTGCCATTCCCTGGTGAACAGTATTCAAATCTATGAGTCTGTGAGGGTCCTAGTCATCCAAACCACCATATATACTATGTGTATACATGTATATTACAATAAAGTTATATGAATGGACTATATCATTCAAAATACATTTTTATTTCATATTCATCTTTACTTCTCTGTAATGTGGATACAATAGCAAAATGTTCAGATGAAGTTAGGTGAATAACATGAGCATTGTGACACAGTGTTAGAGAATTACACAAATAGTACTTGAACACAAGCCTTGTGACACTACCATAGTCAGTCTGCTAATCAAGGAGACTAATAAATAACTAATGGGGAGGTTGTATATACCTCATGGATACTCTGGAGAAAGGAATGGTTCGTGTCTCAAGGATTACAGAGCAATCAGGCATATGAGTTCATCACATTACTAGAAACAAAGCACAATTTGAAACACAGGAATTGTTTGTTTCTGGAATTCTTGGTGAGCAAGCATTGGTCTATGACTCTTGTCTTCGCTGGATATCACGATGTTGGCTGGCAGAAGGTAGGTACCACTTAAGATACCGTAATAACATGGTCCATTCCAAACTGTGTTCACAGTGGGGGAAATAGTGAAATTCTCAAAGGAGACTGAATGGGAAGGATCAGAAGAAAGGCTAAGATAAGAAATCATGCTCAGAGAATATGCCAAAGATTGCAATTTTAAATTGAAACATTTAAATGTTCAAGAAGATAAAGAACAGAAAAAATGATATTAAACAAATTAATTATTTAAAAGAGAAAGGATAGGCAATTTTCAAAAAAATGAAACAGAGACTCTTGAAATAAAAATTAGAGTGGGCACAGCTAAAGAAAGAATAAGTAAATATAGATCAAAGAAAATCTTTGAAATGCAGGTGAAATATTTAATGGAAACTTCAAATGATGGAAATAATATTCCAAAGAAGCTTTACAAGACTCGAATTACAGAATGGGTTATTCAAAAGTATATTTAATACACGTTGCAGAGGATGGTAAAAGAACAAATGGTAAAATAATTGTATTTTGCTCATTTGCTTTAATAAGTAAATACATGAGTATCCAGCTTAAAAGGTCTACCAAATACCAAACAGAATAAATAGGTGAGTCTTCACATACTGGTGCCTAATATTCAATGAACAATAAGGTAGGACTTAGAGAGAATTCTAAACACTATTGGGAAGACAAGAGGGGCTGTTCCAAGCAAAGGAGATCACCCAGCGTTGGAGTCCATATTGCCAATGGTGAGTGTCTCCTTCCAGCAAAATTGACACATAGGAACAAACATAAATGGAAAGTATGTCTTGCAAAGATAAGCAGGTTACTACACATGGGTGGACATATAGAATATCAAGAGGCACATGTGCCATGTTCTAAGCACACCACAAATGTATTTGTATGGATCATCTCAGTTTATGTAAGAAATGTTGACTTATTACTCCATTTTTGTAAATACAGCAAGTGAGGCATTGAACAGTGAGTTCTCCCAATGTCCTATAGTAAGAAAATAAAAGTAATGGATTTACAGATTCTAGGAAAAACTAAAATCCACTTTCTTAATTTATAAGATGAAGATACAAATATTTGCTCTGGCCATTTATAGTGGTTATATTAAAGACTATTAATATGTGTTATAGTGTGTTTAGAGTTACAGAATATTATACAACTCAGAATTATCACAAGAGTAAAATAAAATATGCATGCCAACCTTTAGAAAGAGAATTTTGCCAGCTGCTAATAAATGAAGAGCTTTTATAGTCAGTCACTCATTTGATTTTTTTAAAAATGTGGCTTCGGTGAGTAACTTTAATCTATAAAATGTCTCTGTATGATTATTTCTGACCCATCATACTTCTAAAAAGGCTAACAACAGTATATAAAAATTTTAATATAATAGGGTTCATCTTTTAAAATATATATGTACCTTAAATTTAGTTTCCAAAGGCATACATCCTCTAAGAAAGCTACTTGCTAATAATTTCAAATATTACTTCATTTCATGCATCTTCCATCAACAGTCCCATCTTTAAAAATGAATTTAAGAAGCAGGGAAAGTTGCTATTGTCTCTTTTGAAAAATGAAAGTGGCTAATTTTCATACTGCTGTGGCACGATTCAAGCTAATGATGTGCTAATGCAGTGTCAGAGTGGTAACTCCTGCAGCTCCAATGGCCTCATCAGGAGGCTGACCTCACAATGGTGTTGCTAGCATGTTAGATTTGACTCAATTTCCATAAGTAAATGGAATCTGAGACTCATTGCATGTTAATCACATAGTTTAGTGTGTCCCATATTTATTTTGAATAAGCATTGCATTCTCAAATAAGAATTATGTGCAGGAAGACGGGCCAGAATTTGATGGAGACACCAGTGGGTACCCACTTCTTTTGGCTCCCATAATGAATAGAGATTTTGAAGCCTATAGAAAATGAGAGCAGATGTGGATAATGACATAATTTGTTATTTATGAATGCAGGTTTTCTCTGAAGATTGAAGAATTATCATGAAAACTATTCACTGAACCTCAAAAAAATCAATAAATATTAATATCAGAATGCAAATGTTTTCACTATCATTTAAAATGTGAAGAGTATTTACCCATTTGTGCCTCTGAACAATTCAGGGTGCCCTGAATGCTTATTGACTGTGTGTCATTGCATGGTTCAGAGCAGTTCTCTGAACTGCTTAGAACTCTCAGCAAATCAGTAAGAGCACATTCGAAAAAGACAGAGCTGCACTTTGTCCCCTAGCTCCTGTAGCTTATGGAAAGAACCTGGAGTGCAATCAGGAAACCTGGGCTTCTACATTTAGACTCCATGTGACTCCATGTAGTTTTGCCAAATAGGAGCTACATTTTCCAAACCTATTAAATGAGAATAAAGGCACCACCCTCAAAGGGATAGTTGAAGATAAACTGACATCAGAACCCACAGTATACATCACTGACAGTTTTAAACCTGATTTAGAATAAAGGATCTTCCACAAAAAGTAGTAATTATCAATAAGATTATTTGAAAGTTCTTTTTTGATGGATATGAATCTGATGACATCATCCATATGAAAATGAAGTGGCTGGTCATATATATAACTATAATTTCTAGTTATAATCATTATATAATTGTATAAAATATGACTAAAAATTTCTCTATATACCCAACTATTGTGGGGCGTTGATTCAATCTTTGATACTATGAGTGTTGAACAATTGATTGAGTTACTGGAATGGTATGAATTAAAAAAATGTCTCCCATAGACTCAAGTATTTGAATATTTAGTTCACAGCTGAGGTCACTGTTGGAAAAGGTTATATTGCCCTCTTTAGGGGGAGTCTTTCAGAATGAAGGATATCACTGGGGGTGAGGTTTGAGAGCTCAGAGCCATTTGCAACTTGTTCTCTCTAGTTAGTGTTTGGGCTTAAAGATAGAATTTCTCAACTTCCTGCTCCTGCTGACTGACATGCCTGCCACTTACTATTAGAACTTCCCACCATGGTCCATTCTTAATCCCCTGGAACTATAAGCCAAAATAAATTCTTCCATAAGTTATTTTTTATCACACACACACACACACACACACACACAACAATACAGTCACTAAATCTATTAAACCAGTAAAGTTGATAGTACCCATCTGTTACATCCTTATGAAGACGCATCTGTCCCATTCTTGAATTGGAGAATAAATCATTTAACAATCACCAGCTTAATACACAGTACAAATAGCATTAGCATAGTAAACCTTCTCAAGTATCTTGTAATCACCTGCCTAAAGCTCTGTGATGCCACAGGCAGGCCCAGGAAGTGGTTCAAAGGGAGATAAGCTCCTACTTGGCTACTTTAACCAACTCATCATCTCTTTTTGCCTGGATTTCAAACACCAGTATTTTGGCTAAGATTCCATTTGCATAAGAGGATGCAGTGGTTAGTTTTTAACTGTCACCTTGATACAACCTAGAATCACCTAGGACGTGTCTCAGTGAGGAACCGTCTAAGTCACCTTGGCTTGTGGACATATCCTTGAGGATTACATTATGTATTAACTTATAGGAAAATACCCAACCTCTAAGAGGAGCACACCATTCCCTGAGTTTCTGTCCTGGACTGTATAAAAGACAGAAAGAATAATCTGAGCATGAGAATGCATGCACTCATTCTCTCTGTGCTATTGACTGTGGGTGTGATGAGCAGCTTCATGTTCATGCCTTGACTTCCCCAAAACAAAGAGCTGGGACTTGCAACTCTAAGCTAAATAGACCTTTTTCTCCCTTAAAGTTGTTTGGTCAGAATGTTTTATCACAACAAGAAACAAAATCTAGACAGAAGATTTAATTAATCTAAAGGCACTTAAATTGACCAATGATGGTCGTGCATACTTACAATCCCAACATTCAGGAGGTAGAAGCAAAAATAATGACCAGATCAAAACTCCTCAGCTCCATATTGAGAGCCTTTCTCAGACAACCCAAATGAGAAACATTTCAGCTGATGAGGAAACTGTAGCCCAGAGACCATAGTACCTAAGATAGTAATAAGCTCTTAAATGAAGAGCATCACTAAGTTCTCCAGACCCTTGGTTGACGTTACTTCTCCCATCATGACAATGACATCCATCTCCCTGTCATGTGCTGCACATCAAACACCAAGCCACACATTCCACCTGTATTTTTTTAAACCCAGAAAACTCTTTAAGGATTTCTCCCAGTTTGATGAAGAAGTTCAAGGACATTAAGCAACTCGAACAATCCTACGTTCGATTTCAGCCTAACACCAAATGCTGCGCCTGTGTTTAAGTTAAAGCTGGAGGGTTTTTTGTTGACCATCAAAACAGCAGGCCACCACAAAGCCCACGGACAACTGAGTGTGCATTATATAGTTAGTGGCCAGATTTTTGCCATACTCTTCATATGTACTTTATCAAAATTGAGACACAAGGACTATAAACATAGAGAAGCCAAGTGAAATCTTTATTTCAGAACTCTTTTCCTCTCTCTCTGGGCTGGAATCACATCTAACTTTATGTTCATTCTATATGTTATTGGGACAAGTTTGTGGCTTTTCTACTGTCTGATATATCACATTATTCAACACATCCATTTATTTCCTGGCTCAGGAGATGTAATGTGTATCCTCAGATGAAGTCCATATGTGTTATTGGGACGGGGCTTGTCTGCTGGCATTCGCACCTTGCAAGTTTGATGTTCAAATCAATTTTCCTCAAATGTAGATAAGCAGAGTGGCTTCAGTATAATTGTAACACCAGCCTAATTTTATACAAATTATAAATATACATCTCTGTTATACAGTTTTATGATTAAAAAATATATGTATATTACCTTTCAGTAATCTATCTATAGTATGGAATTATAAAGGATAGATCTAATAGGTCCGAAGGAAATAATAATTCCAACCTATTTTTTACATAGGTTAGAAAAAAAACAATATTGTGGTTTCCTACCATTGATATTTTGTTTATAAAGTAGAGATGGGAAAGGGGGTTTAAAAATGCAGGGTAAAGAAGAAATATAACACAAGAACTATTAGACAGGAAGGGGGAACACTGTAGATAAAAGACGGCAATGAGGAGATAGTCTAGGGATTAGGGAGAAATCAAAATGAATTTAAATTGATAAAGTATATCTGAAAGTGCCACAAAGAAATCTGTGACTCTGTGATCTAATTTAAAATCTTTAATTAAATTTAACAGATTCAAGAAATTCCTGTAGTGTTACAAATATTCATATGTGTGTGTGTTGCCTTAAAAATGAATGTTGCCAGGCAGTGTTGTCTTACACCTTTAATCCCAGCACTTGGGAGGCAGAGGCAGATTTCTGAGTTTGCGGCCTGCCTGGTCTACAGAGTGAGTTACAGGACAGCCAGAGCTATACAGAGAAACCCTGTCTTAAAAAAAGAAAAAGAAAAAGAATATGTCTCACAAAAAAAAAAAAAAAAAAAGACAAATGGTCTATAAATGAAAATCAAAGGCAAAAGTAAATTGACAATAACTGTGGGTGGAATGAGGTCCTCAGAAGGAAGAGTTGACTGGCTTTACTATTGTTTAAAGTCTTCACAAACTTGCCAGCAGTGGTGGTAAAGTTTAACATACATTCCTTTAAAGAATCAAATCCATATTTAATTAGCATCTGGCTCATCCAACAGTTGGTGCAAGCTGAACTGTACAGTCGCGGGCCCTTTCTCCCACTCTTTGTGCTGTTAGACATCATACGAGTTCTGTGCACTGAGTGGACCACTACTACTTGTGATTATCTAGGCAAATGATTCATCTTCATCTGTCTGGAGATCCAGATTTCCCTGGAGTGTGTGTCATCGCCTCTCCCTGAAGGACTTCCTTCAATATTTTTTGTAATACAAGTAAAGGACTTGGTTTTTGTTTGCTTGGAAAGTTCTTATTTGCACTTGGTTGTTGAATGATAACGTCTGTAACAAGAATTCTGCATTTGCTTCTTATCCCTTGGACTGTTAATGATGCTGTTGGCTTATGTAACTTTAGGTGAGAGTAGTCTCTTCGCTCTTACTTCTCACACATAACTGTCCCCTGTGCTATAGCTTTATGTTTGTAATTCCTATTACATTTCCTAGACCATTTGATGTTGTCCCATGGCCACTCCATGCTCTTTATTTTAGTTATACTTTGTTCTTTCTTCTTGTGTTTCATTTCCCCCAATGTCTATCAACCTACTATATAAAGCCCATTAATCCTCTCATCTATGTCAAGTTTACTGATAACTCTACCAAGTCACCCCTCTTTACCATGGTTTTCACGAGCACTGTGTGTCTATTTCTCATACAGTACACATCTTTCTAAGGAAATGCCTTAGCTGATAGTGATTTTTTTATTCCCTGATTTCATTGTAGCCTTTCACAAAATAATCGTAGTAAATTTTAGTTACTTTTCTATTGTTTCTAACAGCTCACCATATGTGATCTGTGGTTGCTCTGTCTCTTGGCCATACATTTTTTTTTTAAATTTATTTTGTGTCAACTTGTTAAAGCTTTACAGGCTGAACATAACGAGAGTAAATACTATTGATTGTGCAGATGGTTAAGGATATTATGTAAGGTTTTTGTGGAGGAAGTAGGAAGGCGCGGAGAGGGTCGGTAAGTCATTCTAGCTGGCTGAGCTGGGGTTTGGTGTGCTGTTGCTGTCTATGACAGTTTCAAATTCCCTTAGGAGCTCCTTGGTCTTAATGTAGTCTTCTTAGTGTCCCTCATCCCAAGCCCAGCTTCCAACTTCTCAGTGATAATGTGCCTTAGGGAGGATCTTTCTCCATGTGCTTGTCACAACCACAGTGGTCTGCTGCTATGACTTGGTACTGGGCACTTAGCTGATTTTTGAGTGACAGATGGGAACCTTTCTTTCGTTCTGATTTACTGTCCATCTTAAGGAAGGGCTGTGTGCGTCAAGTCTTTGAACATGATGCTTTCTTTCTTTTTGCAAGTCTCTAGTGGAAGCTCTGATAATCTGGGTCCAGGAGGACTTGTGTTCTTTTCTCTGTGGCAGGGCAACTCTTCTCCTTGCTCTGATCCTCCCACCTGGAAAATGGGACATTTTCCTCTTCCCCTTGATCCACGCCTCTACTTCTCCTTTCCTATCTCTTTTCATATATTTGGAAGATTAATTTTCCTGTATTTTTGATCCCCCCAAGAAGTTCTAATTTTGAAGGCTAAGTTGAATTCTGTTTTTGTTGGGGATAGAAATAACTACCCACCATCCTGTGCTCTAACTAGACGTTAGAAATGACTCTGCTGTAACTAAATATACAGCCAATGATGACATACATGTGCATATGTACGTACTCAAATGCATCCATATAGAGAGGTGAGAGATAGTGAGCGATCATCTATGGCCCTAAGTACTCCCCTCAAACTTATGGTCCCCCTGCCTTGATTTCTCAAATTCTGAGATTAAAAATGTGCCGCCACACTTGACTTTACATGTACAAGAGTCTAATCTTTTCTATATTATTTCCATCGCTATTTAAAAAGATATGGCAGCAATTGATAGCACTACCTACCATGTTACAGTTAATCTCAGGTGTGTATCTGGCCAGTTCAGGAGTATTCATGGTATGGTGTATCTATGCAGGTATTTCTAGAAACTGATATTTAAATCAATGGTATGTATGGAGCCCATAGTTTCTCATTCAATGACACTTGTTATCACTAAGTTGACTCTGGATGTGAATGCAACAAAAATGCAGAGGAAAAACATACGTTCTCACTTCGGGTAAAGTTTGACAGCTACATGATTTGTTTCCTGATTCTGTAGGCTTGCTCCCTGTATTGAGCCCCTGCAGCAACTTCTCTAGCATCTAGGTAGCTCCATAAGGGAGATCCCAGACTCCACGATGTTATCAGGCAACTCTCCTAATAAACCCCCTTTCACACTTCTGTTTCTATTCGTTGCCTGTATCTTCACTTTGACAAAATGCCTGACCAATGCTACTTCAAACAGGAAAGAGTTTTTCTGCTCCCATGGTTTCAGGAACTCTCAGTCCATGCTAGTAAGATAGATACAGCAGCAAGCCTGATTCCAGTCCGTGGACTTAAGGGGTGTAGATGGTTGGTCAGGTGATCACAGCCAACCAGGAAGAAAGGAGGGCTGCACAGAAACTGCAAGGAACCCTCCTGTAATCCTCAAGAGCTGGTCACTCCTAGACCGTGTCAAGTAACTAGGTTCCACTTCCTAGGTTCCTCCACCAATTGGGGGCCAAGTATTCAAACACATCATATCTCATTAACACTATAACACCATCTAATCTTCCATGTCTATTCCACTGTGCTGATTCTTTAGGGAATCCAGATAAACACAGTCCATAAAATGAAACTAACCTATTAGAGCCCTTAGCCTAGCCCAAACCTAGTAAAATATAACAATTTTGAGCTTCATACTAGTGAAAATAACTGGAAAGCAAGGTTGTATTTTTCTTCTGAAAGAAACACGAAGTCCACTCCATTCCTAGTTGGCTGTTTAATGGGATTGATGGTTATATTTGTCTGTTTCTTTTGTCTTGAAGCCTCAGACAGGAATATTCACTAAAAATACTGCATATAAAGGATGGTAAAATATTTTATGTAGGGGCTGGAAAGAAGGCTCAATATAAGCGCACTTTCTGATCTTGCAGAGAACCTCAGTTTGGTCCTGCACGCCCAGTTCCCACATAACAGCTCATAATCCTGTGTAACTCCAATGCCAGGGTGTTTCTAAGTCCTCTTCTGGCCTCTCCAGACATGATACATATAGAGACAGACAGATAATCACACATGAAATAAATATTTTGAATATATTTTATTTAAAAATACATATTAAAAATATATTTTATAGAGATCTAGGCATAAAATGAAAAGGTAAGCCAACCCGGTGGTCAGTGGGTATTGATGCATACTGCAAGCCTTGTAATTGAGTTGGGTCCTGTGGTTTTTGGAATGAGAATGAATACTTGCGGGCTCATATATTTGAGTAGTTGGTTCCTTGTTGGTAAAACTGTCTGATTAAGAGGAATAGCCTTGTTAGAAGAGCTGTCACTAGGGGAGGACTCTTCAATGTTCCAAAAGAATCATTTGAGACCCAGTGTCTTCTCTCTGCCTTGTGGTTGTGGATCAAGATGTGAGCTCCCAACTGTTACTCTGCTGGCCTATCATGAACTCTAACCCTCTGAAACTATATAGCAAGTTAAAATGTTCTTGTATAAGTTGCCTTGCCATGATGTTTTTTCCCCAGCAATAGAAAAGTAATTCAGACAGGTCCCCAAGACTCACATTGTAGAAAGAGTGAATGGACTCCCATACATTGTCTTCTAACCCCCACACATGCACTGTAGCCCCTATGCACACATGCATCCTTATATACACAGAGAATGGATGAATAAAGTATAATAAAAATTTAAATAAAAGATAAAAGACTTATTTCTTACCTCCTAGAAACTCCTAATTATGTAAAGAAAACCAAAAGAAGGGCAAATACATTGGATGTAATTGCTTTCTTATTAAATTAAAATATTTAAAATTATATAATTAAATAAAATTAGTTGACATAAACAAAAACACGTTTTTCAAAACTGAAATAATTTATAGCCCTCAAATTTTACTCAGAAATCTTGTGTGTTGAGTGTAACAGCATAAATGAATTGCACTTAGAATTTCATTAGGAATTGGTCTTCTATTAATTCCATTTATTTCAAATAATTTTGGCTATGTTTAACATCAGATTTAGGTGATAGATACATAGCCTGTTTATATATAATCTTTTATTTGATGAAATAACTTTCAAAGATACAAGGTACCTGGAAAAATCTCAAACCAAATTAGATGTATACCCCATGAATATTGAGAGAACCAAATCCTGCAGAGGACAGAAACACTAAGAACTGCCAGGTTTTGTGGATAGAGTACCACCTTGAAGAGAAGTTTGACAGTTGTCATCAAGCCAAATATGTGTTTGGATACTTTTGGTATTTATGTAAAGGAGTTTGAAAAGTCACCGTGTGTTTATACATCAAACTATACCTGAATGTTTATCACAACTAAACTCATAATTGGCATAATGTGAAGGCAATAAAAGTGTCCTTCACTGGGTAAATGGATAAGTGAGCTGTGGAGCAGTGGATAATGGATTCAGCACTGAAGGGAAATGAGTTAACATTTGCTGGGAGAATCTTAAATGGGAATTACTCCATAGAAGGCTCTTAAATTCATGCTGCTACATGAAATGACCTCATCTGAAATCATTGCCATGGCTTGATTCTAACTATGAAGCCTTCTGGAAAAGGCAAAACTATGGAGACAAAAAAAAAAAATTTACTGATTTTCCAAAAGTAACAGAAAAA
>JADRCD010214360.1:4798-29571 GCA_019843815.1 Montemys delectorum | reverse complement strand
CTGTGGTGTCCCCAAGGACTGGACAAATGGAGGGATGATAGAGTAAGGGATCCAGACACCCTGTGACATACAAGCAAACTTTTTGTGCTAGAGAATCTCAAGCCTCCAGTATGGGTCACATCACTCCAGAACCTTCCCGGACCACCCTGTTCTTAAGGTCCCTAAACCAGGGGACTGTTGCTGTTGTCAGACTCCCAGCCCAGCTCTGCGGCTGGCTGTTGATTCACCCTGATGGTCTCGCTTCTTTCTTGCCTGCATCTTTCATGGGAATGGTATCAGTTGAAGGTGGAACAGAAAGGAGGCAAAAGATTCAACAGTGGGTCCAGCCTTGAGGGTATCCCTGGAACTCTGTGTGTGTGTGTGTGTGTGTGTGTGTGTGTGTGTGTGTGTGTGTGGACAGGCAGGTGCAGGGGGTATACTCACATCGTTGGGAATGGTGAGCTCATGAGTGCTGGCCGGTGGGCTGGCATCCAGACCTGGGCACACCAAGGGAACATGATTAGGTTGGAGGAAAACCAGTTTACTGCCATAGCCAGACCTGGTCCATACTTCCCTGGGCTGGCAGAGGTGAAGGTCAGCACAGCCCAGGTCCTGGTACCACCCAGGATAACCCAAACTCCAGAGATCTAACTTCTCTCAAAAGAACCGCCCCCCCCCCAAAAAAAAAAAAAAAAAAAAACAAACAAACAAAAAAAAACTCCACAGCTTGCATATGCAGCCTGGCAGGCCCTGAGTTAAAAAGAGGGCGGGCATCACACCTCAGCAGGTTACCAGGCAGCTGGGGTTAACACAGGCCATGTTGGTCACACTGACATCGAATGCTTGTTCCCTTCTGTTCAGGAAGATTTGTGGGTGCTGGGCTGTGCCCCACTCTGTCTCATGATGAGACCCCATGTAGAGTTCTGCTGCAGGTAGCCAGGAGTGGCCAAGCACCCCGATAATCCTGCTGCTGACACAATTCTGTCCAGAGGCCACGGCACACGGCTAAGCCTAGCTTCTCACATTTGCAAGTCTCAACTATGTCACCCAAGAACAGGCCACGTGCTACTTCTCCCTGTCTCAGAAATCGTGACAATACCCTCAAGGGGCTGCCACAGCGGAAGGGGAAATGGCTGTGCCTCTGGGATGGTGCATGCTCCGTAGACAGCAGCCCCATTTCAGCAACAGACAGACAGCTCAGGTCTGCAAACCCTGAAGCTGATCCTCTTGCCTTTAGACTCAGCAAAGGTCCCTGCATAACAGGACTGCTGGGCCCAGACTCCAGGCTCTGTGCTCTCCGGACAACCAGCTCTCTGCTGGCCCCAGAATGCCCCAGAACTCAGGTCACCCCCTCCCTTGACACTCCTACTTACTGGCCTTGCCTCTGCACTGACCCTTCAGTACCACATCCAGCCAGCTAGGAAACCTAGGATCCTCCCCAAGACAATCTCAGGGGAGCCCCTACTTCTCACTGTGCCCCTCATCTTCCCAGGTCCCCTTCCAGCCTTGCTCCCCACTGCTGGCTCCCTGGATGGGCCACCTCCTCGAAATCTCGTCTCACATGGTTATTGGTTCCTGCCAGAGAGTAACCCCCAAGGGCGGATGTCCAGCAGTCGGGCCCAGGGAGAAGTGTTGAATGAACCAACTCATCCCATCTCTGCTGTTTACAGATTGAAATCTGGAGTTTTCTACCCCTTCTCTCCTTCCAATAATAGTTTTTTAATACAATTATTTGGCTATTTAGGGAATCTATACACATTACAGACGCAGGGACATATAAAATGTCACTTGAAAGTACTATTGGAGTGCTGGACAGTTCCTGGGGCAGTAGGGGACATCTGCCAGATATTACATTTGACTGCGCGAAGAACAAGGATCCTTTTTCAGGGACACCAAAGTTAAGTGGGTAGTTAGGGGCCTGTGTACTGAGGCCAAGGCTTCAAAGCCAGCCGCATTTAACCACCCAGCTAATTGTCTCAGCACATACCCTTCCTGCCATGGTCACCTGCATACGTACTGTACTCTAGGCCTCTAGGGCCATGGTCAAGTTGTCACACGAGAGCACGGTGTGACACCATTTCTGAGGCTACATCATTGGCTATGTGTACCCATAGCGGCACGCAGGTCTGAAGCGTATGGTATTTCCCTCCTAGGACCCAGAAAACACACTGGGCCCGTCTGCCATTTTTCCCAAGACTGTTCCCTCAGTCACCACATCACAGACTACATACACGTCACCCTGCTGTGTCCTGGGAGTGGGCTTTTAAATGAAAGCCAGAAGGATGCAGACACTCCCAGCCCAGATCCATCTTCTGAGAGTTGGAGCCTATCTCCATGGAAACCCATCTTTAAGAAGCACATAGCATCCTGTGGTCCTCACAGTCACGTTCTCGCTATATACCCATACACACTGCACAGCCGGAGAATTAGTGGCAACTTGAGATAGGCCCTCCTCATGTAGGGGAACAATGCCTTAGGCCACCCAATTGTGCACGAGGTGGCTGCTCACTGTA
The DNA here is from genome assembly GCA_019843815.1 of Montemys delectorum. NCBI lineage: Eukaryota > Metazoa > Chordata > Mammalia > Rodentia > Muridae > Montemys > Montemys delectorum. The sequence continues at coordinate 27,079 of JADRCD010214360.1, read as the reverse complement.
CTTGCTCAGACCCACCATTCACTAACAATGGAACATGGGGCTCCTGGATGGTCCCCATGGCTCAGTCCCAGCTTGCACCACTGGAAACTGTCTACTGTCAGCCAAGTTGACACTCAGCTAGGCTCTCAGCTGTCATAAGTGTGGGTACTCTTGTCCTCTGTACGTGTCCCCTGGCCTGCTCCCCCAGTACTGTGGTCTGTTTTACCTGACGACTGGCCCATCAGATTTTGAGCTTCTTCGGAGGAGTGTAAAGGCAGCTTTTCTCCTGGAGAGCAAAGAAGAGAGAGGTTTAATGTTTTGCCCTCAAGGAGAGAAGCAAGGTCCCTTCAACTAGGAAAGCTCAAAATATGATTGGTGCATGCACAGCCAACATGCACGGCCAGTGTGTTTTCCACCGGCCACAGGGGCGGCTCTGCTTCAGTGAGGGATATCTGAGGCAGGTGCCCGGCCAGGCTGTAGCCAGCCCCTCTGATTGCTTCACCACTGGCCTGAGTGCAGGCTAGCTCTGTCAGTGCTGTCCTAGGAAGGGCTGCAGCAGCCAGGCCTGGGGGTCATTTCTGTGATCAGAATGCTTGATGCAGGAAATGATGTGCTCCAAGCCTGGCCAGGAAAAGCCACCTGGGGGGATGGACTGTGGGTGACACAGAGCGCTGCCCTGTACGTAAGTCCCTCAAAAGACAAGATCACCGAAGCCGAGGGGCAGTAAAGTCGTCCACCATGGGAGGTAGACCGACCCGCCCGGCCTCAGCTGTGTGCAGCCCACTGCCTTAACACTGCAAGACTCAGCATTCAGAGCTCTGGCAGCACCTGCGCTACTCACTGCGCCGTAGGGAGCTCAGAGAGAAAGAGAGAGAGAGAGAGAGAGAAAGCGAGTCCCCAGGTGAGAAGAGGTCAGAAAAGGGCAGCTGGGTACGTACCGGGGAAAGCGGGGTTGGTCTGTCCGAGGGGAGGAAAGGGGGTTTGCTGCATGGCCAACTGGTGGAGCTTGGTCAACTGCTGGGGGTAGGAGGGACACGAGAGCTAAGAAGGTTATTGTCATCGAGTACAAGTCACACACCAAGTTAAAAATGGCAGTCACAGAACTTTGCACAGAGAGGTTCAGAGGGGCCATGCGGACACATGGCAGACAGTGCAGCAGGACACAAGGACTTGGCCTGGGTGGAACCAATGGGCCTGACTACCAGCAGGCAAGAGAGTGAATGGGTTGTGCCTTTTCCTTACCAGATCCAGTGAGGAGGGGGAGGGGGCCGGTGGCCTTGTTGGGGCAGGGTTCCGAGAGGAGGGTCTGAGGGAAGCTGAGACCAGCAGGGCTCCCGAGAGACCAGCAGATTCAACCTAGCAGGTCACCAAACCTTGCTCTGGTTCTAACTTCACACCTGGTTTTGCTCACCTGCAGGCTCCATTTTAAGACAAGGCAGTCGGGGGGTGGGGGGGGGGGGGTAGGGCGGGGAGTGGCTGGTAGAGCTAGAGCCTGCCCTATAAGCTCCTCCTTGTCTTATATAGGGTGACAGGGCTTAAGTGAGATGTGGAGGGCCCCCGAGGAAGCCTTCCACAGAGGCAGCACTGCTGCTCCTCGCTGCCGGTCCACTGGCTACCTCTCAGCTCCCACCAGCCACTGAGCTTGGATAGGTGATTCTGTGGTTCACGGAGCCTCACTCTTAGCATAAAGCACATCAGAGAATAAGAGACTAGGTCTGGCCACACCTTTTGAGCAACTGAGCAGGGTGGGTAGATGCTCTGAAGCACATGACCCTTTTGAGAATCTAGGGCGTCACAGAAGAGGGGCCCAGCAGACAGCACACCTCCGGGAAGGGTGGTACCCCTTCTTTGTCCCGGTGAGGCTGCACGTCATCAAGCACAGGCCTGGATTCCTGCTGCCTTCACAGTTGGGCGACATAGCTGGCTGGCAGAGACTGAGACATTGTGGCAGAGGGCGCTGGGACTTGGGAGTGGGATGCTCTGGATACAGAGTGGGTTACCTTTGTTGCTGGTAAGTGCACCCTCAAACAGAACGAGGGTCCTGTGTAGATGTCATCAGGGTCAAGCAGCTTGTCTAGCTGCCTTTCAACGGAGCTCTCCTGCACTTAGCCTCCCAGGGCAAGGTATCCTGAGCAGGTCAGTTTAGGTGATGTGTGACTTGGGGTCAGACTCAGTTCAAAAGTCCCTTGAAGAGGTGGTACATGGCAGGCTGCAGCAGGGACTGATGCTGTCCCTGTAATCTCTGCTGCTGTACCATATCGGCGACTATGCCTGGCCAGACAGAGCTTGCTTTCCATATAGTCTATACCTGGGTGTGTTCTGATTCCGCATCAATGGGCATACTAAGCCACCAGAGTGGACATGCTCAGCAAAGGTAGAAGAGCATGTCCAGAGGACCTCGTCACATTTGAGGACATAATAAGCTGTCTTCATCCGCCTGAATCCCGAGACTATGTATGGAGCGACGGTTGGTTCAAGATGGCAGGAAAATGGAATATGGAATGGGGCTACGGGCTAAGTGTCAAGGGATGAGTCTGATGGATTTAATGTGGACCAGACACATGGGGGTCTCGAGGCCTCAGTGTCTCTTCTGTGAAAGACAGCAGCGTATGGGGTGCTGCCTGGACACCAGCCAGGGTTAATAGTCACTACGAGTTTTGAAGGGCCTCCAAGCAGCCCATAGGCTCTAGGGCTTTGTCTCCTGCTGGTCTCACAGGTGATACTCATCTACCCAGGCTGGGCTTCAGGATCTGCTTGCCAGCAGGGTATAGGGAAACCATGGAACCTATAAGGTTGGCGCCACTCATATCCAGACTCTGATGTTTGGAAGTCTAGTAGCTCTCTAGTAGAACTCTAACCTCTTCCCTATTGCAATAGGTTTTCTTCTATTTAAAAAAAAAAATGGCCACACTAGCATATAAATGCAGTGATGTCATAGGGGCAGGACTAGGCCAGCGGATGGCTGTATGCTGAGATCGTACACAGCAGAGGTGGAGCTCAGTCACCATGCCCTTTTAGGAATGGCTCTGTTCTCACCAGGCTACTTTACCTCTTTGGAACTCAGTCTCCCCAACTGTTAGAAGATTCAATGCTCAGAGGTTGTCTACTTTTGCTTTTGATAGTTCTGCCATGTAAAGATTAGTTTTGGGGAGCAAGCCAGTGAATAGCAGAGCTGGAGAGGTAAGGCGGCCTAAACCCGTAGGAGCCCAGAAGATCACTAACGAGTCCTGATACCAGACACTGAGTCACAGGATTTGCATTTTTCACTGCTGATTTTGGGCTTGCTTTGATATGATTGTTTTTCTAGCCCAGTTCTTCCCTTTTGAATTAAGAAGTAATGTAACTTTTTTTTTTAAGTAGGAGCCCACAGAGAATTTTGACTTAAAAAAAAAAAAAACAACCCTTGAACATTTAAATTATTGGAAAATGTAAAGACTGAGACTTGAAAGTCATACTATATTCTATGTTATGATATTGGCATGAGATCTTCGAGACAAACAAGAAAGGAAAGGTTATGGCTTAATAGTGATATTTTTGTGTGTCAAGTTGACAAGGAGTAGTTAGTGCTAATTAGATCTTATTGTCAACTTGACACAACCTGACCTTACCTGGGAAGGGGGAATCTCAGTTGAGGAACTGTCCAGCTTAGACTGGCCTGAGGTCACATCTGTAAGAGACTGTCTTGATTGCCGAGTGATGTGGGAGGGCCCCGCCCACGGGGCAGCAGCACCTCTAAGCGATGGGATTGGGCTATACAAGAAAGCTGCCTGAACAGGGGCCAGAAAGCAGCATCCCTCCATGCTTTCTACTTCAGTCCCTGCCCTGATTTCCCTCAAAGGTGGATTATGATCTGGAAATTTAAGTAAATTAAACCCTTCCCTCCAAAGTAGTGAGGAGAGGGATACAGAGGGAGGAGCAAGAGAGGAAAGACTGTCATCAAGCAGACAGGAAAGAGACCAGCTGTCACCCTGTATGAACTCCTATGGCCCTTTCCACTTGAGGGTGCTTGAGAGTGCAAAACATAGACAAGGGTTCCTATGTTTGCAGCTCAGTGAATCATGAGGAAGTGACGGCAGTGAACTCACCACACAGCGGCAGATAAACCTGCTAATCTGTACACCATTGTATCTGGGGGAGAGAACTAGCAGTAGGGTCAGCTGATGCTCACTCGCCACTGCACGGACCTTTCTAACGGTGTTCTTGGGAGGCTGACATTAGAAAGCCCTCCCCTGACTAGAGGGCAGACAGACCTTTTCCTATGTAGTTTTCTTCTTAAAACCTGCCCACCACCTTTTTCCTCTTGGGGAGTTCTTGATACACGAAGACGTTTGTTCTCATGACGAAGCACCATTGGATGTCTCACTGTTGGGCACCATTCGCAGATGGCCCCTTCTCTTTTGGGAGTATAGTGAATGCTGGTCATGATAGACCACATTACCCTAGTAGCTTTACTCTGGACTGTCTAGTCAGACTCTCTCAGCTTCTCCTTGGACCCAGATTACACTGTGCCCATTATTGTGACCCTAGGGTAAATCTTAGTCTTTACAAGGGCAAGTCCTTTGTCATTCTCCTTGATGATACCGTGTAGATTTTAGGCCCATGTTCATTCATATGACATTTAAGACAATGCTATTTTCCCCAACGGCCCTTTGGGGTCTGGCTGCACTGGTAAACCAATGTGGAAAGCCCTGACACATTTGTAGTGCTCAGTGTTTCTATCCATGAATGTGATGTCTCTTTACTCAGTATCATCTTTTAGATGGAACTTTCAAAAAAGCCAGGGATTTTGTTTGGTTTGGTTTGGCTTGGTTTTTGAGACAGGGTTTCTCTGTGTAGCCCTGACTGTCCTAGAACTCCCTCTGTAGACCAGGCTGGCTGCGAACTCAGGGATCTACCTGCCTCTGCCTCCTGAGTACTAAGCAACAAAGACAGGTTTTGTTTTATTTGGTTTGGACATGGTCTCACTTTGTAGCCACAGCTGGCCTGGAACTGTGTGGGCCAGCCTGGCCTTGAAGTCACAGGGACCTGCCTGCTTCTGAGTTCTAAAGGCAGGTTTTTCAAAGCTGCCCTTCCTCATTAATTTAACACTTAGTCCTCTGCGAGAGGAATATGGCCTAGAATTCCAAACTCTGAAGTCTGCTTCCCAGTCAGGTATGTGATCAAACTTGGCAAATGTTCCCAGGAACGCTGCAGTTGCGGCAGGCACAGCTGTCTGCATGGCAGTCCTATCAGGCCCACACACGGGACCTATCACTGTCAGGGAAATCCGCTGAGGCTCCTCAGAGACGTTTGTCAAAATCTCCAGGTTTCTCTTGGTTAGTATTCCCTAGCATCTCGCACTCAACTCTTCAATTGGGGGATGCTCACGTTTCAGGAATATCTCTTGAAAGAAAATAAATGAAACGTCCCCAGTTTTAAAGTTTGCTTATCTAGTTATTTTTAGTGTATATGTATGTGTGTGAATACACACACACACACATACACACACACACACACACACACACATATATATATATATATACACACACACATATCTGAGAGCCCCCTTTTTTATAAAACTGGAAATGTTAGCTCTTTTATTTTCTGCCATCTTATTTGTTACTTTTTAATTGTCCCGCTTTCTAGGAATTTTTTCTTACTTTTTGATTTTTGGAATATTTCCTCTCGTTCATTTTCTTCTTTACCACCAGTGTTATGCAACCTACTCCTTTCCTGTTAGTGGTCACTTTAAAATTTTAACTCCACATGGGCATTTAAATTTTAAATCCCCTAGCTTTACCCTCTAGTAGATGGTACAGTGGCCCACCTAATGTTTAATTCCTCTTACATCATATATATGTGTATATATACACATATAAGATTATACATATTAATATATATTATATATTATATTATATATTAATTATATATAATATATATACATATATATATAATCTTATATGTGCTTTTCTCCTTGAACCTCTGGTACTAGGGATTGAACCCGGGCCTCGTACAAGCTAAGCAAACACTGACCACTATGCTACATCCTGAGCATATGTGCAATTATACTTCTATACAGTTAGGTCCATTATGCTAAGCCTACCAATTATAAAGCAGTAGTAATGCTAATTTTGTAGATTTGTGTGTGGGAATTGGTTCTGATGCTTTGTCTTAATTTGGCTCCCCAAAGTAACCCTTCCAGACCTGAGGGTCCCTGCCCCTAGCTGGCTTTGATTGGTAATAAAGAATTGATGTACAGCCAATGGGTGGGCAGGGAGACGGAGGTGGGACCTTTAGATTGTGTGGGCAAGGGGGCGAGGGAGGGAGGAAGAGGACGAAGGAATCCATGACAGGGCAGTAAGGAGAACATAAAGGTCCACCAACATGTAAGGTTCCAGGAAAATGTCTCTAGGGGCCATTCCCCCAATTGGGTCTAGGGTAGCAGAGATGAAATGTGGATTTAGCAAATGTTAATTCAAGACTCCAGAAGGGAGGGTGTGCTAGCTGCAGGGGGGTTTAGAGGTGCCCAGCCACTGAACTACACAAGGCATATCAAAAAGAGCTGGTGTGTATGTGTGTGTGTGCCTTTCACTTGTGAATCCAGAGCTGTTGGGTGGGTGCAGTGCATGAGCGACCCACCGGGAGCCAAAGTGGCTTAACTAGTTCACCGCTACATTGGGGTTTCTCAAATGCCTACTCTTTCCTTTGCTTGCCTTCCAGCCTTCCACCTGAGATAATTGTTCTTCTCCTGAATGCCTTGCAGGAGGCTGTTAGCTATGGTCCTGCTGGGTCTAGCTGCTTTTCTGCAAATGGCTATACTGAGGTCTTTCATTTGAGGCTCCTCCTGAGACAGACCATTTTAGGACATGACCATTTCTATTACTACGCCACTATCTTTGATTGTCAGGTTCTGATGAGAAGTCAACTATATCTCTGATCCTGTCATGATCTTATTCTCTGTGGTCTGACTTGGCCCTCGATGTTACTGTGTAGTTTTATTTTGGTATGTCTACAATGGAGTAATTTTTGTTTATCCTATTGGAACTTGTTGGGATAGCTAACTGTGACAGTTGATTTCTCTTACTAATTTCAGAGACTTCCCAGGGCATCCCTCTTGGTATCCCTCTCCATCCTGGCATCTCCTGGGCTGTCATGGCTGCACATGAACAGATCCACCCTCCTTGATGTTACTTTGTGAGCTTTTTAATGGAAATAAGTCATGCTAGGGGCTTCTGAGGTTGAGGGTACTTGGGGTACTTGGGGCATGCCTCGGCCACTGGCTGGCTCAGCAGGGAAGCCCACAAAGGAAATGAGGGAGAAGAAAAGGCTGGGCTTCAGCCAACAGCTCTGTGGCTTCAGCTACGTGGGTTGTTGGCTTTGTGAGGCATATTGTAGTTGCCCTGACTATTAGCAGGAAGAGTCAAAAAAGACCCATCGAGTACCTGGATCCGGGGTGAGAACAGAGTCAGAAGGTGCAGTGACAGCTGACGGCCAGGGAGTGCTCTTAGCTCTTTCCTTTCTCACTATCAGAAGGAAGCGTATCCTCACCCATTTCCACAGGGTTCCAGAGGCAGATACTGAACAAGCAATAGGAGAGGCACCCTAGGCAGCTGTGCAACACCGTTAGTGCCTAGCATCTCCTCTGTTCACCACGACAGCATTCTAGCTCAGAAGGTATATCACCTCAAACGCCAGGATAGAGGGCACTGCCAACGCAGCACCCAGCCTATGCACTTCTCACGCCTCTACAGTTTTCAAGATGTACTAACTAAAGAACAAACATCTTACCAACTCCAGAAGTTGTACATCCCCAGGGGCCTTAATGGCTGCACACACACTGGAAAGCCAGCTCTCCCACTGACTCTCAGGGATCCTTGTCAGGGGGATCTCTAAGAGTATCCTCCAGGATGTAAGTGATGGCCCTGAGGTCCACGTCACAGGCTAGTGCAAGGTGCAGGTGAGGACACAGGCAAGTGAGAGCACAGGCCCCCGGGGAGAGGGGAGAGTCAGGCTAAGAGAATGGAGATGTAGTCTCTGGGTACATCATCAAGCTGCCGTCTCACATTTACTTGCTTTCAGTCATCCTTTGAGTAACAGGGCTGCTAAGTAAGGGGGCGACTTAGAAGCTGAAGATGAGGTAAGAGATTCATAACCGAGGGTAGCTTTCAAGTTCACTACAGACAGTCCTGACTTAGGATGCTCTTGTGCAGCAATACAAACTGTACTGGGAATTTTGACCCTTTAATGGACTAGGAAGAGATGCTCCTTAGTCTCTTCTGCTGGGTAGCATCAGTGCTTCAGTCCTTAGGCAAGCTGCTGACATCTGGTGCAGCAGTGCCCACCTGGAATGCTCACTATGTTAGGGGTAGTCAGATTTTTCAACTTAGGAATTGTTCAACTTATTATGTCTTCATCAGGACCTGGATCCATGTAAACTGAGACCATCTGTGATGTCCTCCAAAGGAAACCAATTGCTTCTTGGTTCGATTTCCCGGTGCAAGGAAAGTGACAGAGACATTAAGATGTGAGGGACCAAGTGGTCCACCCCATTGCTCAGCTCTCTGTCCAGGCGCTATGTGCCTTCTGCATCACTCCTGTGTCCCGAGACATAGTGCTGTTTCCCTTTCTTATTTAGTTCTGATACCAAGCCTGACTGATGCTTAGGGGATGCAAAGGTGCCTAGACATCTTCTAAGGAAGGCTTCAGAACAGAGAACTGGATGCAAAGGGTCTCTGATGGACTCTTTCTAGAGTTGCTGAGTGGCCACTCTAGAGAAATGGACATGAAGGTGCACAGACACCTCAGGCTGCTGAGTGACCATCTGAGAGAACTGGATGGAAAGGCTCATAGGCACTTTACAAAGCTCCTGAGTACAGAGAATGTACTAGACTGTGCTAGGCATGGCCCCTCATAGTTTCTGCAGTTCAGGGATGTGTCTTGGAGCCTTGAGAGCTCAGAAAGCTCTAGCATCCCTAGTAAATCTATGGTACGTGGCATGCAGGCGCTACCGGAGCCTGAGGGTCAGCAGATGGATGATTTCTAAACGAGAGTCAATTTCTAAGGCATTGCTTATAATGGGGCCCGGAAAAGGTGCATGTTCTCATCCAGATAAGGAAAGTTCAGATCTTAGGGATGAATCTCCTGAGAGGTCCCATGTCTGACTCAGGGACCTGCATATTCAGGTAAGTAATTAAGTAGATAAATGATGGCTGCCACTGCCCTGAGATAAACTTCATATTCAATTAATATTTTCTAATAGCTATATTTGCATTCTAAGAAATTTAAGCTTCAAAAAAGAAATCTCCCTCAAGTCCTCAGCTCAGATAAGGTCATCCTGGCTCTTATTAACCGTCATTGAATAGCCAGTTCATTCTTCTTTGATGTGGATTAGCTGGAGTCTTCAATTTTGTATGGGAAAGAAAGGCCCTTTTAGAAGTTCCACGTTTTGCTCACAAATCACATAACCTTGCTACAAAAAAATAGAATGGCCAACACAGAAAAAGCCATCTCATGACAAGCGGCCAAGATCCTAGTTCATTCTGGCTCTTCTAGCAAGATGCTTGGGACGGGCAACTTGTCAACAGTATGAATCTGCTGCTCCCAAGCATAGAAGCTCGATATCCTACCTACCATCAAGGTGCCAGAAAGCTCTGTGTCTGGTAAGGGCCTGGCTCATTTTCCAAAATGGCACCTGAAACGCTACGTCCTCACACGGCGGAAGGCACAGGAAGAGGGAGCTCAGTTCCCCAGACGCTTTATAAGTGCATGAATCCTCTCACGAGAAAGAACCTGAAAGATTCAACTAGCTCACAGAGACCTTGCCTCCTAATACTAACACCTTTGTGTTAGTATTAGGTGTGAATATATGAATGTCAAAAGGATATATACATGCAAACCATAGCATATGTCAAACCCCACAGGATGTAGGCAGTCAGAACTACAGTTGCTTGTTAGTTTAAGTTAAGTTGAAATCATCTAAAAACTACGCATTAAGCCATCCAGAGAACTATATGAGGAAGGAGACAATACCACACTGACACAGAAATCAGCCATCAATTATAGTGTCTACATTGCCCAAGGGACACTGAGAGCTACAGAAAACTCACAGGACACCCCTCCAGTTAGTCCTTGAACATCTGGCTTTGGTGGCTTAATACTGATAAGCTTTAATCTAGTTCCCCAACAGCCTTCTACTACCAGGGTTATTGGATGCTGCATTGTGAATTCTGTAGAGCTACTGAATCCCCACAGTCTGGCTTCCAAGTCGGCATCAGCACGTGTGTATTCTACATGGGCGGAAGGAAATACCTGCCCCTGTAGCACAAGACGACAGAGCCATCCTGGAAGTTATTTCCCAGCTCTTCCTGGTCCCCTCCACTCAGTTCTGTCACCCACCTACAATGGCTGCCCTTGCCTGTCATGAGTACACAGGCTCTGCTTCCACTTAGCCATGGCCGCTGGGGACAGGATGAAAGAGCCACAGTGGTATATTCTGGGCATGGTGTCCCACAGCCTCAGCGGCTCAGTAGCCAAGGGCAGATGTGTCTGCTGTGGTGATCGGAGGGTGAGAGGCTACTAATTCAGACACAGCAGTCCCAGCCAATCTATACCCAGGAACCACCAAACATGGCCTCGTGGGTATGGCCATGCCTGGGCAGGGATCTCCCCACCCGAGTTTTTCTATTGTTTGTGTGTTGTTTTATCAAGAGGGGGAAGAAAGCAACCTGTATTTTTACTACCGGAATTTCCAAGCAACAACAGTGAACCCATATTTTCAATACTTATTTAGTGTTAGTTAATTCTTAGGGCCCCCTGGGCCCTGCCTGTAAACCTTACCCTGCTACACATCCATTTCCTGTCCCACTCAAAGCCAAGGTCTGCAGACGAACAGCAGCTCAACTGCTTTCCCTTGACACTGCCAGCATGGCTCAGGGCACTCAACAGTGCACACAAGGGAATATTCTGGGGGCAGCTGCTGAACTCAGGAAGAGAAAGCCCGGGCTGGAGATATTATAATGCAGTAGAATATTTGACCAGCATGCTTGGGGTCCTGGATTCAGTTCTCAACACTGCGAGGCTGGAGCCCTTTCCAGTCATGCTTCTTTCTCCCCTCACTCGCATTCTCCCTGGAGTCTCCTAGAACAGCCCTACCTACGAGCATCTCTAAAGCGCCTAAAGAATGAGCTCTGCTCATGGCTGCTGCCCACGATCTTTTGGCCCCCGACAGGCTCAGAGTCACTATTACTGTCTCCTCCTCTTCCTTTGGTACTCAGCTCTCCACTGGAGGCAGACTAAGACTCTCCCCCCCTGATTTCTACAGTCTCCCTCAGGAGGTTTTTAATTCTCCAATACAGATCATACATTCATGCCGTCATGCCACCGGAAGATGTCTGAACAGACGTAGGCCAAAGACCTGGTGATGGGTCCAGCTAGACGGGCTTAGGGCTGAGCCCAGGAGTCCACTTCCACGCCAGCATCTTCCCGACTACAGGAGTTGGAAGCTCCCTCCCCCCTTTTGGCTTTCACAGTTGGCCTTTGTATGGGGGGTAGGATCCATGCGTTGGTTTGGGCTCTTCAAGTTTGGCTTCCCCGGGTATACTGAATGTCCTTTTCGGGACACCTTAAAGGAATAGTTCTGATAACGTTACCTGACTTAAGTGCACAGAAAGTGTCATGCCCACGCTGGCCACAGGTGGTAAGCCACACTCACTCTGTCTGGCCAGCATACTGTAAGGGGTGGGCAGGACAATTTGTGGTCACAGATAAAAGGCTAGGCCTGTGTGGGGGAGGGAAGCCCTGGACGGCAGCAATTTGACATCAGGCCAAGTCCTCAACACAAGCAAGAATTAGTGCTAAGAGGTTAAAACGTTATCCAAGGTCAGATGGATACAACAGACGTAGGAGACACGGAGAAAACTGATTAATATTATTGTGTAATATTAATGTTAGTAGCAATTAACAGCAGCGTGCAGGAAGGTACACAATAATGAAGAGAGGGAGAGAGGAGGGGCAGAGTGAAAACTCACATCTGGGTGGGGGATGGCGTACTGTCCCTGGATTGTGTAGGCCTGGAGCAGAGAGAGAGAGAGAGAGAGAGAAAGAGACACTCAATCAGCTTGGGTTGTGGCGGGACCTCAGCTTGCCAGCCACTAGTGACCCAGCCTAGTATACCTTCTGAGGGCAGTGTTCTCCATCAATGTGCATCTCCACCCACTTAGCCCTGTTCTTAAAATTGGAAACCTATGGATGATCCACTTAACCCCCCAAGTACGAGGACCACTGGTTATGATTCAGCCCTCAAGACATTCAAATGAAAACAGAGGTTTTACAAGGGACCAATATAAGTTTTTTGCCAAAGTTGTAGGAACAAATGGGTATTAATTGATCACAGGACTGACCTTGTTTGTCTTACCAAATCTTATATGGAATCTCTCAGGGGGTAGGGGCTCCTCTCTGAAGGCCAGTGGTGCCCCCAAGACTCCTTCAATTTGCTTCAAATCCATATACCCTGCAGGCTTCCCCTACCCAGCCCCACTCTGAAACCCCAGGGCAGAGCCCTCAGTGGTCCCTTCAGCTATGATGCCCTTCGGCAACTCAAGACAACAGACAAACGACACAGTCAAGGGAGAGCGAGACGACAGACAACTGTCTGGCTTCAGAGCCATGCCACACTATGCTGGTGGAGGGACAGGAGTAAGGACATGGCTTCCACCTGTGACCCACCCCTGAGGTCTCTGGACATCAGAAAGAGTTCCCTCAGGGGATCTGTCATGTGTCACTGGTATGGACCCAGAACTTCCCACATTTTTTTTTTCCTTCAATGTGCTAAGAGTTTTTATCATAACCAAACACAGGAGCTCACAGCCAGGTGAGCACTTAACAGGGGTCTGGTTATAGGCCAGCAAGCCTGTCGTGGGATGACTGGGCTGTGCTAGCAGATGAAGAAAAATCATTCTATGAGATATGGCAGTTCCATGGAGAAAAGACAGGTTAACTGCTCTGTGTGGTGTGGGGGTGTGGTGTGGGGGTGTGGGGTGGGGGTGCAATCTTGGCTTTTGGAAAGCTGCTGTCAGGAATGATCTCCCAGGTCTTACCCCACGGAGCATCACCTGAGGAAGGAATATATGCAAGCTGTCATTCCCGGCTGGCCCACTGGGAACTGTGAGTCCAGCTGCTCCCTCCCAGCCCTGTGTGGCCGAACAGAGCTGCAGAGCACAGCTTGGGTAGATGTCTAACATCCCTCACTCCCTTCCCAGGGTTGTCTCATTTCTCAGTAAGTTACTACCTGGGGGGGGGGGTAGTCAGCTCAGGCAGGTGGCTACAGAGTCAGTTACTGAAGATTCCAGGCCTCTTCATCTACTCCCTCTAAAGTGTCAAGATACTCAAACAGTCACTTCCGGGGTCTACCCCATGTCTTGGACACGTGGAGGCGGGGACGGAATCCTGGAGGGGATCTCCCCAGAGCTAAGTTACATCTTTACTTCGGAGTTTGTGCTCTGGCTTACCTACCAGCTTCCTTGCAGGATAACTCTCCTAGGAGTGTGTCCCCTATGTATAACCAAGGCAATCAAGGCCAGACCACACTGCTCCAAGGGAATGGTGATGGTCTCTCAAAAGGCTAACTACGCGGGGGGGTGGGGGAGGTGGGGGGGGGAACGCTGGCCATGATCCTTCTCCATAGCGGCTCTGCCCTTGGAATTGGGGCAGTGACTCAAAGTCATGTGGTTTTACAGAGTATACATTCATTTGCATAGAGGCCTTCTAATTCTATAGTGGATTTTATGTTATCATGGATTTTATCCACACCGGCTATTATAGAATAGAGAGATACCGTTCACACTGGTTCCTGACCTGTCAGCTACCCGTGAGTCTGGGGAGACCACTAAAGAGCTTTGATGGGCTTGCCTGTGTGGCCCTATTTCTGACATCATCGTGGTCCAGAGACTCACTCAGGCTGTGAGGCAGGCAAGATCTGCTGTACCGTGGGATGTGTCACACACTTGGTTTGTATCAGGGCACAGGACTCTCTGCCAGCAATGGGGCAGACCTGAGCCAGGAGACCATGTTGTATGTGTATGCACATGCACACATGCATGCATGTGTTAGAGTAGGGAGGGAGATGGGGGGTAATGGGTCTGACACACACAAACTGTACACACTACTGCTGTTCTCTGTATACACTGAAGAAAGACTCGGGGAGGAGTTTTCTAAGCCTGTCTGGTTTCTTTTTTTGAATAATATAGTAACCCCCCCCATGTCTGTTCTGTCAGCTGGGTCACCTATGGGGAGTCTCTGACTTAACTCTCCCTTGAACAAAGACACACATCGCGGCCGACAGGACACAGAGCTCTTCTGGGCGGACCCCTGGCTGTCCGTGTTCACGTCATCTGTGTGGGTGGGGTCTCGTGGACCTAAGGTAGGCATCTAAGTTTCAGTGAGCTTGTGAGGAGACGAGATAAGGGCCGGGCCCTTCTCCAATCTCCCCACTTCCTGGCCAGTGCTGGTCACAGACACAAGGTCTTCTCCAGGAGACAGATGCTGGCCACTAAATCCTTAGGAATGGGGTTTATAAATGGGAGCTCTCTGCCTGTGAGGATGCCTATTCAAGTAGGCAAAGGGGTAGCAGGGATGGATCCCAGCCATAGCAGAACATGGGCTAGCCTTGAGGCTGTTCTCTTCAAAGGGATGCGCCCGCTGCTCCCTGAGGCTATGGTAAGATCTGAGATGTGCTTCAGGGACAAATGGGACTCTGGTTCCCATAGTGCTAGAGGATCCAAATCCAAGCCACAGCCACCCAGAACGTTTCTGCCCGCTAACTACCTAAGCTGCCCCGCAACATCCGCAGAGGAGATCTGGCAGGTGTTGTTAGGCAGCGCCCACATCTGCATGGGTCTGCAGGTCTCTCCTGCCTCATACAGGGATCTCACTGGAAAATGTGTCTCAGGGATGTAGCTGTGAGCTACAGTCCTGCCTCCCACTTCTCCCCCTGCACCCATCCCCACCCCCACCCCCCACCGCCTGGTGTGAGCCAGAGAGCTCTGTGTCCATCGCAGGGTGGGAGACGTGCACGTGAGAAGGCGAGAAAACCTGAGTGCACTAACGGGCAGCGGCGGATGCTGCAGTAAAAGGCTGAGGTTGGCAGTGGAGGCCGCGAGCGGGTCGGCTCTTACCTGACCACCTGCAAAAATGACAGGGGTGGAGACGGGCTTTGGGCGGTAGGGAATGGTGGCACCTTTCGGTGGGGACTAGGAAAAGGGACAGGAGAGGGAGAGAGTGGTTAGAACGGCTTTGCTGTTGGACTTGGGCTGCCTTCCCATGCCCACCCTTCTGTAGGACCCCACCCCCAAGCCCTCCGGAGGTGGCCAGCAAAGGTTCTATAGGCCACAACAGTAAGGGGAGGAGCCATCCAGGGGCCACCATAAGGAGATGCATCTGTCCTCAACACACGGAGGTAGGCTAAATTCTACATCTTCACTGCCTTCTTCATTGGGGGTGGGGGCAGTCTTCTTCCAAGCTTGAACACTTGGGTACCTATCCACAATAGACCCCGTGGCCAGCCAGGCAGGAGGAGGCAGGGTCAGGGTTCCACAGGAGTGCCAAGGTAGGTGAACCACATGCTTGCTAGTAGCTGACCCCCCTGGACCTTGCACACCACTGCTGCAACTCTTTCCTCCTGGCTTAGGAGATCCTGGTATGGAGATCCGATGGTAGATATGGCAGTAACTACAGCTGGTATCCTTTGATAAAATATACTCGAATCCCTGGGAAAAGCCAATGTTGAGCACAACTCACATTAGGAACATTTAGCAACCCAAGTTCTGCTTAGCCTATAGCCAAGGCTGCTAAATTGGCCTAGAATCATTCTGTTTCACCAGGGAAAACTTTGGTAGCTTGCTGAGGCCGAATCGGATTCCACAAGGATGAGCTCTGCTGTAATCTTCCTTGATTACTCTCGGGTCCAGAATGCAGGCTTCTCCTCTCAGATGAATGCTGCTCTCAGGTGCCCACAAGTCCCACCTTCTCTTCTCTGGGCTGGTCAGAGGTGCTCAGTCGTCCCCAGCTCCAGGCAATGTCCCTAGCTGACGCTATCAAGGCAGAAGAGGCCAGAGCTCTAGGCTGTGTGACAGACTGATGGTTAATACTCTCACCTTGACAGAATAACCCGGGAGAGAAGCCTCTGGGCATGTCTGTAATGATTAGCTAGGGTGGGTTAGCGTCCGGGCATGCCTGAGGAACACCATTCTACACCATTCAGTGTAGGGCTGGAGTCCTACACTGAGCTATGCATTATTATTCATTAACCTCAGCTTCCTGACTGCAGATTCGGCATGCCCGGGTGCCCGCTGACCCTGACACCATGCCTTCCCTTACCCCACCCCCACAGTATAAGCCAAAATAAACCATCCCACACTTTAAAAGCTGCTTTTTATCAGGTGCTCTGTTATAGCAGCAGGTAACTGTAGCCCAGGCCCATCTCTGCCTAACAGAGCCTGCGAAGGGGGTGACCTTGAACATTCCCTACTCTGGAGCTGACAGAAATGGGCAAAGGACTCTGCCTGTGCTGGCCCTTGGGAATGCTCATACCCACCCCTGGCTGGAGCTCTGCCTCTAAGAGCCTCTGTGCAAACTCTGCCTGCTGACATCCCAACTAGACCCTAGGTCTGTGGTACAAGATCATCCCGAGAGCTCCAATGTCGAGCACCTCTAGTGGCTGCTCCATCGTTTAGGCCAAGTACCCCAGATCCCAAGGCTATGGTCACCTGTGCTCCAGGCTGCTTCCCTCCCAACATGGGGATTCCCTGTGCCCATTCAAAAAGCCCAGTTTCATTTTTTCCCACCCGTAGAGAAGCGACCTTCCTTTCCAGGGTAGGCAAGGCCCAAAGGCTGTTCCTCACGGGTGCGTGAGGCACCAGAGCTGAGGCAGGAGGCCCATAGTGGCAGCATTTGCTTTCTTTGCAGGCCTCACCTAAGCTCATCTGCTGGGTGCAGTACTTTTGGGTACTGTGGAGGTACAAAGGGAACATCCCTTACGCAAGCTAGCCAGGCCTTTGATTGACAAGCAGGGTCTTAGAGCCATCTATTTTGCCTTTTCGTTGTTGCTCTCCAGGCAGAAGGGAGGCTCTTTTCATGGTGCCCTCTTTCTTCCCGGTGAGGGAGGCCACGCCCTTCTTGCACACTGCATCATGTGAATAAGAGCTGGGTGACTCTGTTAGGTCAGCCTGCACGGCTTGTCAGGACACCCAGGCTGTGCACGGCAGCCATGGTTTCTCTCACACCATCTAGAGACGGGAGTTCTGACACGGCCCCCAGGCCCTGGCCCCACTATCATCAGCCCAGAAGTCTGTTTGGAGCTTCTGACGAAGACACATACTCTGTCCTCAGAAGAGAGCTGCTGGGCCTCCCTGATGGCCACGGCAGAACTGCTACCACCACTCTGTGCCACTCCACGCTGCTGCTGAGCTGACCGTGCATTTCTCACTGTTTGGGGGCAGATGGCAATACAAGCAGCTGAAGTCTTTGGGGATGACCCTCAGCCTCTGGGCTCCTGGCATTGGACCATCCCGACGAGTATATGGGGAAATCCAGATGAGAATAACATTTTGAAAAACATCTTTGGCTTTACAAGATAGGCTCTACGAAAACAAAACTATGCAAACATGTGGAGAAGGCTTAACTGTGAGATTTGGCTGTAACGTCTCAGAGCCGACGACACAGCAGCTGCTTAGTGGTGTCGGTTTTGAGGAGATGTGGCAGTGGCCTCAGCTTGGCCTATGGGAGGGCAGGTCTCCAAACAGCCAAAGGCCTTGCTTGGGAAGGGTCACAGAAGTCGATTGAGGGGAAAGGCACAAGTGTAGAAGCTGCGGTGAATTCTCTCCGTCCTTGACCAGAACTTCAGGAGGTCACTCTTGTCTGGTGGTTCCTTCTCTCTTCTCTTACCCCTCTGTTCCCACATTCTTCTGTTCACATTGTATTTCCCTGGGTCTGTCCGAGTCTTACCCAGTACTACCCGGTAGTAGTTCCCTTGAAGTATGTAGACGTGTAGGCCTGTCGTGCTGGATGGCCTGACAGGCAGGAGACGTCCTTCTATCATTCGCCACACCTGCCTCTTGTCAGAGCAGTTACCACTTCCAAGGCTGAAACCTTATAATGCTCCCCCCTCCACCATGCTCCCCCACTCACGTCCAGACAAGATGATGACCACAGGCTAGTATCAGGAGACACATCCAAGGGTGTCCCTTCAGCCTGCCTGGCTCGTACTAGAGGCCAGGAAATCCAAGCCTGGAATTTGCTTGTCCTTGATGTCTGACCCCCACACACCCCAAGTGACTACCTAGTTTCTCAGGAGTCTTGGCAACAAGGCTAGCATATCACAGAGAGTGTACCCCAGCTCTGAGTGAGGCGGGCAGGTGACGGTGGGCATGTTGGCCCACCGTGTTCATACTGTACCTCCAGCATGACCACACAGATCTGTTTCACACACTGGATGATGGCGTCCGGGGTCCCTGAGATCGTCACTGCCCGCTCTGTGGAGTTGGGCAGCATGTCACCTGCCACCTGGACCTGAGCACCTGTGGACTGCAGAGAAGGGCCATTGGAAGGACCGCAGACTGGAAGCAGTGACATCTAAAGGAGTGGCACCCCCAACTCCTGGGGACACCTTCTGGGTGGTCTGCACCTGAAAACCCTTCACTTCACTAGAAATGGGGCCCTAACTGGCCATGGTCCCTCCCTCCCCTGTCTTCCTAAATGTCACTGTCCCGTCACTGCTCCTCAATCCTGCCTCTGTACGTCCTCAGAGGAAGCTGTGGCTTCCTGGAATGAATGGCACTGTTCCACCTCAGCGAGCACAATGAAAAGAGACCCTGATTCTGTAGAGCAGAGGTTCCCAACCTTCCTAATGCTGAGACCCCTTAATACAGTCCCTCATGTTGGGGTGACCCTTGAACACAAAATTATTTCCATTGTTACTTCGTAGCTGTGGTTTTTGCTACTGGTATGAGTCGTAATGTAACTATCAGCACTTTCCAATAGTCTTAGGTGAACCCTGTGAAGAGGCCGCTTGACCTCCAAAGGGGTAGCGACCCATAAGTTGAGAACCGCTGTTGTACAGGAAAGTCTATAGGGAAATAGGATCGCTCTTTCCAACACCAAGAATTCTTCTTCCTCCATGAAAATCCATGGGGGCCAGGAAGCCGGAGCCTGGCACCTGCCTGCACTTGATGTCTAGCCACCACATAATACTTCAAGTGACTACTTGATCCTCAAAACAAGTGAGCCACACAATTTTTAGTGACAGTGTTAGGGAGTCACATGGAGTGAACAAGGCATTGGCCAACGGTCAGACTTCTGAGCATCTTCTAAGTCACAGAAGAGGACCGGAAGGGACTAAGAAAGGGTGACCGCTCTCCTGGTACAGGGAAGGACTTAGCCTTCCTGGAAGTAACCTATTTTCAATGTCAAATCCATATCAGGTTCAGACTCCATTAAAATCATCCCAGGGGGAAGGCCCTGAAGGGCAAAGTGGCATCTGTCAGGCCCAGAGCATACCCAGAGCATACCCAGAGCCACGGAACTTGGGAGCTAAAATCTGCCTGTCCAAGGACCCCCCACCCCATATTTGTTCTTGTGCAGGGCCATTCCTGGCACAGGCCACTGTGTGTACGTGTCACTGTGGCAAAGTTTCCCACACCTCCACTTCTCACTGGCAAATCGGGTCCTCCATTACATTTGGATGGCAGCTTTGAGCCACCAGGGGGCTGCTGCATCAGCTCATGAACTTACAGACTGAGTGGGAGACATGGGATAGGATGGGCAGTACCTCCCGGATCTCCTTGATCTTGGAGCCACCTTTGCCGATCAGAGACCCACACTGGCTGGCAGGGACCACTAGTCGCAGTGTCACTGGGGGCTTGCTGGTGGCAGGGCTGTTGCTCATGGAATTAATGATGTCCTAAGGGAGGAGAAAACAGGTGTGTTGGACTCCTACTAGTAAGCACAGCTGGGTGGCTTAGGAACACTGTAAGGATATGTATGCAGCATTTCTGTCTCGAACCTGCTTCACTGAACACTGGGAGGAACTCAAGGAGCCCTGTCCCACATAGGGAAGGACGCAGAAAACGGACCCGGCCATCATGGAGCCTCAGAAACAAGCTAGGTTTAGAAGGAATGGGGACATGGGCCAGATGGCCACATGCACCAAACTATGCATACGGATCCACAAGGCTGTGTGGTCAGTGAGTCACAGTGGACTCAGGGCAGGGTATAGGTTAAGAAGACATACGATCATGTCTGACCTCCTCATGAAAACCTATTAGGTGTGAGGATAGACAGACAGATGTATGAGGCCGACTTGCCTGGGCTCAGTGGAGAGCAGGTGGAAGAGCACCCGCCAGGGGCTTTTATAGCTGCTCAGATGGGCCTGCCCAAGGCCCCGGGGGCGCCTCTGTACCATGAAGCCTGGTTATAGAGGAGGTAGCCCAACTTGGGGGGAAAGCAGCTGATTCAAGTATAGACTGCCATCCTAGAAAGCTACACCTGAGCCTGTGGAGGGCCAGGCTAAATGGCGAGAACTTGATCTCATGCCTTTCCCAGGTCTAGCTCCACTTCTAATTCCCAACTGTCCAGAGACAAACAAATTCCGACTTTTCCTGGGGGATCACCAGGAAGCCTTGCTTCTAGTGAGCCACTGCTCCTGCCTAGATACTTCATCCTTTGCACGAGGGACAGTGGCTAACGCTTTGCCCCATCCAGATCTGCACACACAGCTTTCGGATGCTTCAGCTGCTCCGTTGGGGCAGCTTAGTCGTGGCTCTCCATTGCCCCTTCCCCTGGCCCCTATCCCGGGAAGAGGCTCCAGAGGCCCCTGTTCCTACAGCTCACTCTGCATTTAGACCCACCCTCTCCATACTGAGCTCTTCTTCTGGTTACCCCCAGCCTGGCTGCCATCTCTGGTGGACTTGGAGGGAGACCTTTCACCCCCTATGGTGGCTTTCATGTGACTGCCACCTGCTATGTTGCCGTTTACTGGAAAGGACCAGCTAGTGTTTTGGAAACATTAAAGAGAGGTTGTGAGAGACAGACAGGACATTTTTACGCCACTTGTCACCTTTTTAGCAAAGCAAAGGTGGGAGAAATGAGGAGGCAAGCCTGGCTCAGGCCCTGGAACCCCTCCCCATGGGTTTTTTATTATGGTTTCCCGGCTCCTTGATGGAGGGTGTCTTAGTGACCATGTGTGCGCTTTAGGAGGTAACAGAGCATCTCCTTGCAGAAAGCTATGGCCCTGAAAGCTGCTAAAAATGGCTTAGTTTTATTTCATTTGGGGACACATCAACCTTTATAGCAAATGTCGGGGCACATGCATTACAGGAGCCCGTGCCCATTACTAACACTGCCTTATGACCACAGTGTTCTGGGAAGCAGGAAGGATCGGTAGCAATTAAAATCACTAATACTTTCAGGACTTGGGGTGTAGTGAAGCATGCACTTAGAATGTCTGAGGCTCTCAGTTTGATCCTTGGCATAAAACATAAAGTTCCCAGGATACCTTGAGATTCTTAGGCCAAGGACAAATTAACCAATACTATGTCCATACTGTCCACTTACCTGCGGATACTTTTTCATGTGATTGGTCTGTTTGATGCTATGCTATGTCCTGCTACAGGCAAAAATAGACGGTGTAAAGACTATGAGGGGATTCGGGCTGCCCTAGAGGCCGTGGCTGCTTCCCAGGCACTGCTCCACAACCTTCCACCAGGAGGCGCTGTCTCCTTAAGAAAAGCGGCTCTGGAGCCTCAAGGACAGGGCACCAACAGAATAACACAAAATGCAGCTGTGAAACTCTGGGGAGCTGATGGCTTAAATGTTAGCTTCATGTTTCATGGAGAAAATCACAATCTAATATTCCATATAGCAGAAAAATCATTCCAGTAACCTCAGAGATCCTGTAGAACCAGCAGCAGCAGAGAGCTAATTTCAGACAACCACAGGGAGCTAGCAACAGTGAAGGATGGCCTGACTGTCTCTTCCGGAGATATCATTCCAATATCCTCATCTAATTCATTGTGATAGCTTCCATCTGGAATGTTTTCCAAAGGTGCGTGTGGTAAATAAAAGGCTTGGCTTCCGGCCTGGGCTGCTTTTGGGAGATGGGATGGTTAATTTTGTCTGTCAACTTGACAGGCTCTAGAATCACCTAGGAGACCAGTCTCTGGGCGTGTCTGTGAAAAGGTGTCTAGAAGGCCTAACTGAGGGGAGAAGACATCCTCTGGAAGAAGACTCAGCACACCACTGCCTGAGTGTGAGCATCAGCACACCACTGCCTGA